>VUQK01017933.1:8299-23248 GCA_015106715.1 Bujurquina vittata
GTGTGTGTGTGTGTGTGTGTGTGTGTGTGTGTGTGTGTGTGTGTGTGTGTGTGTGTGTGTGTGTGTGTGTGTGCGTGTGTGTGTGTGCGTGTGTGTGTGTGTGTGTGTGTGTGTGTGCGTGTGTGTGGTTGATTAATGCTCAAACTCCTTTTTCTTTTAGTCTGCCAAATTATTCAACTATGCCAAATGGGAGAAAACCTGCCAAACTCTCTTTGTTTTGTTTGCCATAGTTTTCATGGTAACACGACTGATCATCTTTCCATTTTGGTAAGTGTGTGTGTGTGTGTGTGTGTGCGAGAGAGAGAGACAGTAACCACTGAAGTATGATCGTTTTTCTTTTGTGCATTCAAGCTCAAGTAGATTCTTAAACATGTATCGCTTGCAGCATGGATGTGTCACTGGCCACCATCATTTACAGCTGCTTTATTATGTCAAGAAAATGTTTTACATAACGATATTGAATAGCTCCTGGTAGTAACAGTATGTTCACAAAAATGTCCTTAATATAATACACATTAATATCAGTTATTGTAGTCACCACCACCAATAATCATTACGTTTTGGTTGTCGGTGCAAGCACAGTTCTGCTGCTGGTGGCATTTCCAAATACCATTTGATATATATAAAAAAATTGTTCAAAAAAAGCCCACATGTCCAAAAGAAATCCAGCTTTCTCTGGTCTTCCTTTATTAGATTGGACCTTTGTGGATGGTCACATGTTTTAGTTTGTGTTGAACCAGTCTAAGAGGGGTGGCTGCTATTATTTCTAATGACCTCAGCTGAAGTCTATAGACATTAATCATTTGCTTTTGGGTGCATCCTCTTGAATTGGAGAGGATCACCCATATCTAGCAACTGACCCGAGTCACTGAACAGCTGGCAGTAGCAGGATAGCGAGAAACTGGGGAATGCCAGATTTCTCGGTCTGCTTATAATAACATCACTTGTAAAGATTTGTCTGAGCACCGTCTATCATGTTGGTCAGGACTGACTTATGGCCATAAATAGTACAGACTATGACTCATCATTGAGCAACACTGAAGTCACACCAGCAATGTTGCTCAAACATAAACAACATAGATGCATTATGATTATAGTGATGTCATATCTAATGCATTGATAGTAGCAAATTATGCATTATGGGTACTTATGTAGTAATATTAAGTAAATTAGTAAGATTCTATATAATCTTACAGTATGGACTGAAATTTGTTTACCATAGAATCTTTTTTGTGTGGTTACCGAAACAAGTTTGTAGAAATGTTTAAAGACAATCACAGAATAATCTCTTACAGAATGCTTAAAAATTTTTTTCATTTAATGAGTATTGTTAATATTGAAAGCATATTTTTGTTGGGATATGTATTATAATGTATTACAGCTTTATTAACCCAGGGCTGAAAAGCATTTGGATAAAAGTTTGGGGCAAGGCCTCCAAATGAGGGCAAAAATAGTTTTGGACAAAGTAAGAAGAAGATGTCTGCTGAAGGGGTTTCTATTATTAAATGAGGCTGTTTTATATTATTTTATATTCCCATTAATTGCTGGAGAATATCCCCATTGGTGAAGGGTCATATTTTATCCCTGGAGGTTACAGCTTGCTGATTAGATAATACAGCTGAATTTAGTTCAGTCAACACTCCAAAACAAGCTCAACACAAACTAAACCTACAAACTATCATGAGGGATAAAAGGTCAAGGACTTAATATAGACTGAGCTGATGTAATAAAGTATATTAACAGCATGCTGCATGTTACTTGGTAATCTCACTACATCAGATGCAGGTTACACTGCTGAATGTAACAGATTTTTGCATCTCTGTGTTTCAGGCTGATCCACTGTACCTGGGTTTACCCTGTTCTCTACTACCCAGCCTTCTTTGGCTACTACTTCTTTAACACAATCCTGGTGGTCCTTCTCTGTCTGCACATTTTCTGGGCCTACCTCATTCTCCGCATGATCAGGAAGTTTATATATGGCACTGTAAGTCTGCACACTAACAAAAACGTGTTTTCTGTCACAATTTTTTTCATGTTTATACAAATTATTGAACTCGCCTTGCCCAAGTCTCTTTCCCCAAATCCACCCAAAGCAAGTGGCACCCGTTCGAAGCGATCTATAATAATAATTCATTCTGCGTTAATAAAGTGCATTTAATTAGGAATTAATTACTAGTTCTTCATAGATCACCGAAAATGTCATAACAGACAGGTGATTTCAATCATTCAAATACATGTAGCTCAGTTAGACTACATTACAGCATTATCTGGTTCCCTCTAACTTCACTTTCTCCAGCTGAGCAACTTAAACAGATCCACGTGGGAGTGCTGTAACTGTTACTCGATTCAAATATATTACTCAGTACGACTGTCCTGATAGCCCACGAAGCCAGCAATGTGAAATTCAAGCTCTCGTCGTGAATAATGACAGAACAAACCGTATCAAGTAGTGAAGAACCAACATTCAGTGTGAAGCACGTCTCAATGTGTCAACAGCCTAGTAACGCGTTAGGTAACTCACACACAGTAATGTAATGCAAGCAAACTATCATTGTGCAAATAATGTTTCAAACACGACTCAAACAAAGCTTTGTACAGAACAAAGAGAAGTTATTTTGACCACTTGTATAATATCTGCGCTTCCTCATTTACGCCTCTCAGCACTCGCGCTGTGTACTCCTGACGGACAGCTACATCTGGGCTACTGATAACAGAATAACCGAATAAATAAAGCCCAATACAGGTTTTACTAAGCACAGCCTACACTCCACTTTATAACATAGCAAGTCTCACTCGTCTGACCTGATTGATCGTATCCAGCTAAAGCGACTAGAAATCAAATAACAGTGATAATAAAAAAATGTCTTGATCACATGGCACATTTGTCACGTGTTAATATTTGCTTTTGGGATCGTAGGGCCACTGAGAAATCAGAAGACAGCATTTCTATTATGTTGTACAGCCACACCTCATCGTGTCTGCCTCTTCTCTGTGAGCAGCTCTATTAACAGATTGGGCAGCGACTAGACTCAAAAAACAATAAGGATCAAAAGCTCATGCCGATGTGGCAAAAGCTGCATTTGGATACTGGTAAGGCTTAAAGTTATGGGCATGGTTGTGTTGTTCGACAGGTGTGCTAACCTGTAGACTGTATATAAAAGATGGGTATAGCCATCTGTTTTGGACTGAGCATTTTGAAGCGTCACGGTTAGGCTGTGTGGCAGGCAGGGCAGGACCCCAATGCAGGACCCCTGAGGACAATGTGGCATTCAAAATCAGCTTCACTGCTGAAAGTCTTTAGCCAATGTCCAAAACACAAATTGCCCCAAAAACCAAGGTCATAATGTGGCACACTTGGAAGACAAACAGGAAGACGCACACAGAGCAGGCGGGGAACACAGATGATGAATCAACCATGAACAGAAGAAAACTGAGGTCTACAACACACACAAGGTAACTGGGAGAGTGGAGACAGCAGAGAACAACGGCTGAACCAAATGAAACTAATAACACACATAAAACTGAAAGTGACGCACACGCAGACGTGACAGGACACGAGGAATTTAATACTCAAGGATAAAGGGAAGACGAGAAGAGCAGGAATGGCTTACAATAGCTCCAACTAAAAACTGAGTTCAAAAACTCTAACAAAAACACAAAAACACTGGGCAAACGGCCCAGACGTGACAACAAGTTACCATCTCAGCATAAAAAGGTGACACACTAAGCTAACACTTTTATTGTATTGACGTTTGTGTCCCAGTGGGTCACATATTGGCATTAGCACTTTACGTTTTACTGGATAATATCAGTAATTGATAGTCAACAGCCTGTGTTATTGATGTTTTTTGAATCACATTTTCAAAGAGGTGGTGTTCTGCTTTTGAAGTGGGCTCTTGACTTTGGGAACCGCTGCTCTGAAGCAAAGGGCTCTGTAGAACAGCACAACCAAGAGGGCAGCACACAATAAGCTTTAGTGTTTCACACTGAAAGTCTGCCGCTCATCATTCTCTGCTGCAGCTCACATTTCATATCTGCTTTCAAGCAGACCTTTTGTTCTCTGCGGCTGCTTTTTGCATTTTCTGAACACAAGCTCCTTCTCTGTTTATTTTCCATCATGTTTGTCATTCAGTTTTTACTGTATTTCAGCTGACCAAAGACGAAAGGAGTGAAAATGAAGAGGAAGAGGGAGACGAGAGCAGCTCAACACAGGATGAAGGTGGACAAAAGCGCGAGCCTGGCAGCAGAATGGGAGCTGTTCAGAGGGATGACAAGAATGGGGGCGCTGGATGCTTGTCTCCAGCCGAAAACATCTGCTGGTCAAAGACTGTGTGCTGACTCACGCTCCCTACATTGAGTAGAGGAAAAGCAGAAACAGATTATTTCCTCACCAAAGCAGTCCAGGACACAAAACATATCACATATACATGAATCTATGGTTTAAATCACTCTGCTCAGCTGTGGCCTTCCATGACGTTCCATAAACTTTAGATAAGACACCGAGGCTGAAACACTGTTTTCAGATTGAAAAGAATTGCTCATTTTTCTACACCTGCTCTGACTTTATCCATTAGAATTTGATTTAAAAATGTATCAGATTTATCCTCAAAAGTTGCCTCAAAGTTTTCCTTTCTCACATGTAGAACACAGCAGGATAGTTTGCAGAGTGCATGGAGAAGGCGTGAACCAATCAGATTAGGAGGACACCGCGGCGCTGACAGCCTAAAGACGATCTGAGTACGGTGGTCCCACAGCTGCAGCTGCTAGCGGCTACATTGAGGGCTGTAAACATGGCCAGGCTGAATCAATTTTCAGATTTATGTTAACAATTTTCACCCTAAAATCGATTTATCCAGTGTTGTATCAAATTGTGCAATACCTACTCAAACATTACATTTTTACAATAAATTCTGTAAAATTAAAAAAAAACAAAACAAAACATTTATTTCACTGTATTTTTGGAAAACACAGAATAATTGAAAAAAATTGTAAAACATTTTCCTTTTCTGCTTTTCTGCTGAGATAAAACTCGACTGTTTCCATTCCAAAGTCAGGACATCAAAGAATGCAATCGTCTTTGAAACAATGGTTTAACTTAGAGTTGTGACATCACTGACCAATTCAGGGTATCACCTTCAGCTTAGTATTAATTCATAGCAGCTAAGGTATTCATTAAAAACTGCAGCCACCTGCTTATGGTCATAACAACACATAATTTTACTATGAGTTATGAATTTATAATATCCATCAGCTTTTTGGTGGACATGTTCTCTCTGGAATCACGATACCTGGAGCAGCACTGTTCACAGGAGGCATTTAGGCAAATTACAGGAGTCGATGTCATCTATGAGTTTTGAACCGCTCAGGGCAGCCGAGGCACAGAAAAATGCTTCGCCATCAGGTTGTGGGCCACTGCACTCTTCATTCTCTGCATTTTTTTTACACCTGGTTTATAGTCAAGCTGACGGAAAGACAACAGCGCCATCATGAGGCCAAACAGAAAGATATCCCCTTGCCTGCTGCATGCTGTTTCTCCAGTGACAGACGGTGGAGTGAGCACTCTTAAAGGTTTCAGACAGCAGATAATTATTTGTTTTCTTTCTCTTGATTTTGAATAAAATAGAGAAAATAAGCATTTGAGGAACATTTTAAAGGCGTCCCATAGAACACCATGGAGTTCATGTGTTACAGGATCATTAGCATTCTTAGTTTTTTAAAAGTATGGCTCCATGCTGAGCTACAGATGCAGGAGACAGTGCACAAGAGAGGTGCAGGTACGGTGGGGAGGATGGAGATGAGCATCAAGAGTCATTATTGATTGAAGCAGTGTTCAATTCAGAGAAATCACCTAGTCTACCAAATTATGGAAGATCACAACAAAACTCTTAAAGCTGCAGTCAGTGAGCAAGGCATCAGTTTAGTTATTACAATACTTAAGACAGGTAGCTCCCCTGGCTCAGATGGTTCGACCTGTGAGTGGTACAAGGTTACATTAGTACCCTTACTGCTGAAAAGCTCTGATGGGATAATAAAAGAGCAAGGGATGAGTCACGAGTCAATCTGCTTATTCCAAAGGAGGCAAAGACAGGCAAGAATGCAATAACTTAAGACCTATGACTGTATTAAGCTAACGCAAACTTCAGCTTCATTGCTGGAAATGCAAGATAAGCAGAGCTGGATGGGAGCCAGCGACGCGACAACAAACTCAGGCCTCAAACACAAACACGGGATCATCTTCTTCCACTTATCCGGGTCGCATATGGAATAAATACAAACAAAGCTCAATGAATATAAACTGAACCGAATTAGAGATGTCCAAACTGATCGCTGACATTTGCTATTCTTACTGAGCCTCTAGCTCAGTGGATTTGCCACAACCCTGACATGAAGGGGGTTTAGATTTTTGGGAAACAACAAAAGTTCGCATTGTTTGCTGATGACATTTTTGGTTTCTCTGCCTCGAACCTCAGTGCTGAGCTGTAAATGCCCCAAAACAACATCAGTGTTTGTTTTCCCCGTGCTGTGCGTTCACAGTCGCTGACACTGACAGAAGGGCGAAGGATTAGCTCGGCTGAAAACTGCCAGAGAAACAAGCCAGGCTGTGAATAACTTCAGTGTGTGTGTAACTAAGAGGCAGACAGGAGCAGCGACATTTGGAAACGACAGCTTAAATACTTAAAACTGTGATCGTTTGTGTTTAAACTGAAGTGTGATGTTATCTGGGAGCAGAGAAGTTACTTGAAGCTATGTTTCTGTTTCCCACACTGTGTTCATACAACACCGAGGGGCTGAAAGTCAGCACCTCAAGATCTTATTATAGCATTTTCAGACCGACAAGCTGAATACACACAAATGGAGAGAGGAATTTTAAATCCACCAATGAAAAGGATCCGTTTCAAGTGACTCCTCAGCTGAGCACACATATTAACAGTCCCATGTGCCACCACTTTAAGACATTTCCCTACAATCTAGGTTGCAGACCTCTCTCTCTCTCTCTTTCAGTGTGCAGCTCTAAATACAACCTGAGTGACTGTTGCAGCCGCCTGTTTGGGGAAGAGTGAGAGAGAAAAGCAGCCAATAGGAGTTCAGCTCATCTGCCAAGATGAGCTTTCCTTTTAAATACAGCTGAGTTGTCAGCACAATGCTGCTTTTTAACACATGTGAATGTGGAGTTAGTGCGACAGTGTCATTTTGCCCAGAACCTTTGGACTGTTGGAACACACACTGGGGTTGCTGCTTTGCAACAGTCCCACCAATAAAATGTGTGATTCAGCTCAGCGAATGAGATTAGGGCTGACGCTGGAGACAGGAGCCTGCTGCATAACTGCAAGTGAGCTTGATAAAAGCTGCTCGTCTCACCTTTGTTAGGGAATTCTGATCTCAGTGATCCGGCAGCATTTGACACACAGCGTTTCTTTGAGTCTTCCAGAGCTCTGCTTCATTTGTCTAATGTTAACATAGCTTTGAGAGTAAAAGCTGGAAAGTGATTACTGGGTTCTGATTTGATTTCCGATGTTTGCGCTACTTTTCCTCAAAGTCGCAGTTGATCCGATTTTTAGTGCTTTTGTTTTCTAAAGCCGAAGCTGCAATGACGTCACAGCACCGATGGGGGCAGCAACGCAGCAACCGTCCAATCTGCAGACGAAAGAGGAAGAGTCACTGCGCAGCATAGACGTGTGTCTGTGGTATATGTCTATGGTTTAGAGCGACATCGGTACCGAGAGCCGTGCTGTGGTGTTACGGACATTTCTGACGGCCACCGGCGTTTCCGGTTTCATGTTGCGGTCCTGGCCGCAGTTCCGGCGCCGTGTTGATGGAGCTGTTAATGTGTAACGTTTAGAAAGCTGGTGAAGCACATTTCGAAATCCCTTCTGTCACAATACTGAGTGGCAAACATTTTGCTGTCTCTGAACTTACAGTTTAAATATTAGAATGTCCGCCTTGCGAGCAGCAAAGCAGGCGCTGAGGAAAGAAGTCAAGCAACGGCTTGGAGCGCTGAGTGAGGACGAGAAACGACGGCAGTCGGTGGTCGTTTCACGGAAGGTAAGGAGCGGACCCTGCCCTCACCCTGTCCTCACCCTGTGGCAGCGGGGAAAGCAGAGGAAAAGTGATGGATGGGTTGAAAGGCAGCGTGTAAGGAACTCCGTAGGCAAGCGCCTCTAAGTCCAATATCCTCAGTTATATGTTAATGTAGAAGCAGGGAATTGGAGGTCAGCAGGGCTTTTATTTCTTTAAGACATTGCTGCAGTTTAAATAATTGATCTGGCTTCATGGATAGATAATGCTGCATATCATCTGCATAACCATGAAAATGTATGCTTTTCTTTCTAATAATACTGCGTGTATAGTGTAAATAAAATAGTTCCTAGCACAGAACCCTGTGGAACTCTATAATTTGATGATGAAGGAAACTCCCACATGGAGGGCCAAGGCCAGATTCCGACCATGGACACTGTGGTTATGTGACATGACTGTAAATATTTGTTACCAAAGGGCTTGATGCTCTGTTAGAATAGTGTCAGACTGCATCTGTTTGAATTTATATGTTCCAAGCAAAAAAATAAATAAAAACATGATTATCTGATGAATCAAAGTTAAAACTGAAATGTACGCACAAGAATGAATATTTGGTATTTTTGATTGATCATGGAAGGATCCAAAATCTTGACTTTCTCTTCATCTGCATTTTCTTTCAGTTGTTCAGACACCCCAAGTATCTGTCCTCTCAGCGGATTGCTGTTTTCCTCAATATGAATGATGAAGTGCACACTCAAGAAATCATCATGGACTTGTTTAAGTGTGGAAAAAGCTGCTTTATTCCCAGATATGAGAGCACCAGCAGACACATGGACATGTTGAAGCTCAACAGCCTGCAGGACATCGAGACACTGCCTCTGACCTCCTGGAATATCCGGCAGCCTGCCAAGAATGACGGCAGCAGAGAGGAAGCATTGGCTTCAGGTTAGCATGTACACACACACACTTTATTGATAAGGGCACTGGTGACAGGAGTAATACACTGACCTATAAAATGCTGGTTAATTGGATATAGTCTGTATATAACCACAGAAAGATGCACTTGGATGCTGCATAATTCATTACTCTTCAATGGTGCATCGACCAGTTGAAATATTGTTCAGCCATTGTTAGTATTGGGCAGATGTGGGGCCGGCTTTTAGCAATCCACAGACAAAACCGCTCCATTCAACTCTGCAGGTCTTTGCTCAGGTATTTGCATAAGTTAACTCTTGCTGTGTGTCACATTAGTGCCATTAACGTGATTTGATTTTGAAGGACTGCAGAAAGTCTTGTGTTCACCCTATGATGCTTTAACTTGTTGAACCACATTTAGCAGTAATAACTTGAAGTAATCATTTTCAGTATGACTTTATCATTGTCTCACGCCATTATTCGTTCCTTTATGCAGTGCTCTCCGGAGCATTTCAGTGGGGTTGCAGTCTTTGACTGGGCCATTGCAACACAGTCCTTCTGTTGTAGATTGAGTGGTCTACTTTGTCTTCACCTTTGACCCAATTTCTGTTTTCGCTGTCAAACAGAATCTAGAATACTTTGGTATACAGACGGGTTCATGGTCCAATCAATGACTGCAATGTGCCAAAGTCCTGTGGCAGCAAAGCCATCACCCCTGCACCGCTGTGCTTGACAGTTGCTATCAGGTGTTTGTGCAGATAAGCTGTGTTTGGTTGTACCAAACATGGCGCCGTGCACTGTGGTCAAACATTTTGCTTTTTGTCTAAAAAAATAAAAAGGCACACCTGAATGCTCCAAACCAGAAATGTGCCAAAACGTCTGCTTTTACAGAGTTTTTCACACTTGCTGATGATGAGCTAATCAAGTGGCTTTGCTAATCAGCACCTACAGCTGCTACTTAACCCCCTAATTCTTATTGAAGCAGGAAGGGTATACTTAGATTTTCACAGGACTGGTTTCATTGCAATGAAGTGATCAGTGTTGCTTTACTTGCTAATGCAGTTTCTCACAATTCCATTTCCCATCCACTCATTTACTCCTGCCTGCTCCCCAGAGCGGGAGCTGTAATGGGGTCTACAGTGTATAAAAAAGCTTGTCAAATGGAAAAAAAACTCATTAAGTCATTGCTGTTGCACAATGAAAATATTGACAGGTAAGTGCGTGGTTTGAGATAATCATTATGCCAACTATAGCTCAAAAATAATCATTAGAATTAAGTGTAACACTCCTAATTCTGTCTCTAATTCATTCTGTTAACTCTGAGAGATAGGAAATGCTTCACGTGCAGTCGAATCTTAAACAGGGTTTGGATAATAACCATGTGTATCTGCAGACACACTGAGACCTTTACCAGTAATTACATTGTCTCCTCTCACCATCCAGGAGGACTGGACCTGATTTTGATGCCAGGCCTGGGCTTTGACCGGGCCGGGAACCGGCTGGGACGAGGGAAGGGTTTCTATGATAACTACTTGGAGCGCTGCAAAAAGCACCCCAGAGGCAAACCTTACACCATCGCCCTGGCCTTCAAAGAGCAGCTGTGTCAGGAAGTGCCTGTTGACGACAATGATGTGCTCATCGACGAAGTCCTGTATGAGGAAAAGTAGCTACTTGTTACCAGTGGCGGTCCATAAACTCAAAAAAGTCCACTACTTTTTTTTTTTTTTAACATGGCCTTTCCATTTAATAGCAGTAAACCCTTTTAATGGTGGCATTTGGACTTGTTAGAGCCAGTGAAATGCAAAAACCAAGGAGTTATTGTTGTCATCATCATTCTATTATGGCATTACACAAGCTAAGGAAATAATTTAGAGCTTTACAGGAAGTGCCACCATATGGAAAGACATCTCCCACTTTAGGTGGGAAGCCTTAATAATGTATGAACCTTGTTCTTGGTGTGAAGAGAGTGGAGCTGATTTTTGCTAAATATTGTTGCCACATTGAATCTGGTTGTTCAGTTCATGTTAGCACTGAAGTCTTCACAGAAAGCCTGTTCACTGGTGTCATTAAGAAAAAGGCTTTATGTGATTAAAGATTTAATTTACAGCGTACACTGGTGAACGAATACATTAAATCATTGCAAGTCTTTTAATGTTGCCTTTCTGTCGGCTAATATTTTATATAATGTATGACCCTTACAGTTGTTCTTTCTCAAAACGCTCTCATTGTGCTCTGTTGAAGTGAAGCTCAGTGACTTTGAGGCCTTTAGACTGAACTCAGTGTAGTTTTGGAAGAAGCTGGAGATGATCTTTGTGACATTAAGTGATGAAGTGTACACAGTCTTCAGCAAAACAGGCTATGGCATTTTTTGCCAAGAAAATCTTTTCCATGCTTTTATACCAGCACATCTGACTCAAACCAGCTGTTCACCGTTTTAGTTTTGGTTCTGCATCTGCTCACGGCAGCAAAAACCAGCATCTGAAGTTTTCCCGTCGTTTGCTTCAGTTTTGGTTCGTTTGTGCTCTTGGCTAGAACCCTAATGAGGTGTTTTCACTCAGAATTGCTTCTCATGGGAGACTATTTCTATTTTTGTAGCAGTCTGTGGAGAAAGAAGACCAGTAGATTGAGGTCCACAGTTGCCTATCATCTTCCTTAAAACAAATGTTTTTTGTGAGTCATATCTGAAGCGCTTCACCATTTCTTCCTGCTTTTGGTTATTAGTTGATTAAACATTTGCATTAACAAGTAGGTGTACGTAAGAATGTGGCAGCTGGGTGTAAACCAGGGATCCTCACATCCAGGCTCCGAGGGCCGGTGTCCTGCAGGTTTTAGATGTCTCTGCTTCAACACACCTGAGTTAAATATAGAAGTCATTAGCAGGACTCTGGAGAACTTGACTGCACACTGAGGAGGTGATTCAGCCATTTGATTCAGGTGTGTTGGATCAGGGACACATCTAAAACCTGCAGGACACCGGCTCTCGAGGCCTGGATGTGAGGATCCCTGACGTATACTGTCTCCTGCTCGGTCCCTCCACATCTCAACTTACTCTGAGGAAGAGTGCAGTTTCCTTTAGTCTTAGGTATACAGGATGCAATTCAGAAACTTAAAAACATTTAATACATAATCTCTAAAGTTCACTTCCCTGCACACAGTCAATAAAAAAAATTAGATGCACTGCTTAAAAAAGGAATGGAGCACTTTTTGTTCAGAGTGTAACAAGTCAATCAAACCTCTGGGATGTAGTGTTCTTTCTTGGTCAGCATGGACGCTTTGCATGTGCTTCATTAGAAATGGGAAGGAGACCATCTAAAGCGTCTGGCTTTCCCTGATGAACTTCTAAATAAAATAGAAAGATTCTCGTCTTTGTGATAGTTCAACTCCTGCTTACCAGTCTGCCTGTTGTCATGCTGTATATCCTCTTTTTACTCATATCTTTAAACATCATCAAGGTTGCAGGTAAAGGAATCATCTTGAGATATCTGCAGTAATATATTTTAGCAACATGTTCATTTATTGAACACACAATTGTAATTTATAGTCGTATCTAATTGGGCATTAACGATGAGGTTGTATTGTATATTGATAAGTTGATTAGCTTGACTAGTCACACAGTCTGTAATCCTCCTTTATGGTTGTGGCTGCAGCAGATGTGCTGATTTTAGCCTGCAATACAGGCCCAGATGGCCCATGCATGGGCCTCATGTAAGTGGCCCATGTGGCTGTAGCTCAGGAGGTAGAGCAGGTCACCCACTGATCAGAAGGTCGGTGGTTCGATCCCTGGCTGCTCCAGGCTGCGTGCCAATGTATCCTTGGGCAAGATACTTAACCCCAAGTTGCTCTCCGACGCAAGCGTTGGAGTGTGAATGTGTGTGAATGTTAGCTAATTAAAAGCTACATATGGAAGTGCTTATATGAATGGGGTGAATGTAAACGTCCTGTATAAGCGCTTTGAATGCTCAGATAGAGCAGAAAAGCGCTATATAAGAGCTAGTCCATGTAAGTCAACCATCTGGGTCCAAATGAGCACATTTTTAATATCTATCTGGGCAAATCCATGTAGGGCCACCATGGAAACTGCGGACAAACCCGTATGGGGTCCATAATGTGTGCCCTTACTTATCCTATAGGGGGCCCAACTATGTGTGCTGGCAGGGGGATATCCTGAAGAAGAAAGTCGTCACTGATAGATGTCAAAACATGCAAGCCAAGGAAAATAACCACAGCTGATGACAGAATCGTTGTAAGTGCTGTAAAGAAAGACCATGAAACAACTGTTAGTGACATCAGCAACGACCTCCACGAGGGCGTGATGGGATCATAATCTCCTGTTTGCAGAAGACTTCATGAACAAAAGTAGATCTCGATATCTGCACTTGATTATAGTCTGAGATTACAGATTATTGTCTGAATCTTCCCAAAGAAAGTGAGATGATCTGCCAGTGCCGTAAGATAATCACAGTTCTTGAAATAAGACAAACTATCCAGTCTTTAGAATCGAGTGTGAATATCTAGTTTTTAGACGCGTTTAATAATCTTACACATTCAGCCCTTGCTTGGTATGTCACTCTCAAAACAAGATCAAAAATACTTTTTTGGCTGAATATAAGATTGTGAGATGTAGTCAATTTTGGCAGTGCAGAAGCTGCAAACTACAAATTAGCAAGAAAAATACAAAAGCCAGGCTGGAATTAGCCAAGAAGTACAGAGGCAATCCTTGGGAATTCTGTTTTATGGAACGATGAGACACACGTTAACCCTTACCAAAGTGATGGAAAGGCTAAAGTTTAAATAAAGAAAGGATCTGATCATGCTCCAAAACACATGAGCTCATCTGTGAAGTCACACAATGAGAAATCATGATGACAGTTTGTTTGAAATGCGTGGTTCAGATTTCTTTTCCTTTTTGAATCCTTTCCTGGGTAGTTTGCGCCTGATCAGTTAGCTCCTTTGATCAGTTTAAGTGATAAGTAAATGCGTTTTAATTCATAGCTGTGTGGGGTAACTTTGTGTGATTAATATTTATGAGACTTCACAGATTTTGTTAAGCTGCAGCTGGTGTGATTTTATCATCACGCCAGCTGGGACAAAAACCTGCTGCATGAATCAGGTCGAAGACTTGATTCCTTCTACACTGCCACCACTAAAGCCTCTTCCGACACATCGTGAGGTTTTGTCACAGTGCTTACTACATATATTAGAACCCTACCGTACAATATTATTAAAATGTCAAATAATTCCACATTTTCCTCTCATGAATCATTTTGAAGTGTGCCCTCTGGTAGACAAACTATACAATGTCCACTCTCATAACATCGTTGAAGTGTTTCTCCTGTCTCTTCTTTACTTTTTAAATTTAATATACTGGCAAATAGCTAAGCATTGTTGGTAGGTGTTACAACCAAACATCCCAGCTGACCTTTCAGAAGGTGAACATTCTTAATCTGCTCAATATAATCAACAAAAGCCAATCATGGATCAGGTTGATTTGATTTTGTTTATATGAAATGATCACATGTAGCTTTCTTCTTTCTCTTCTTTTGCACCTGTCTCTTCTATTTGAATTTCTAAAAGATCCAAATATTATTTCATAATGCTCTTGATAGGTTCAGATCATTTTATAACAACAAGGAACACTCACACACAGACAGTTTCGGTATACCCGCTAGCGAGGGAGACACTTCACCTCTGACCTCCGGAGCAGAGACGTCAATCTCCGCACCTTAGCCAGGGAGGAAGTAGTTCTCAGCGCATCTTCCCTTTGCAGCAGCTTTTATTACAAAGTAAAGTCACGTGATGTTACAAAAGCAGTTTTATAACACAAGTAATAAAACAACATTCCTGGCTCTAAGTAACCTTATATGGTAGTGGAAAAACCCATGGAAGGTATACATTAGCCAAGGTGTATGTGACTTCCTGTGTGTATGTTGTCTGTGTGTTGTGGGGGATGTGTTTTGCTGCAGGCTTGAAACAGCCTAAGAGTACGTGGAATGTGGTGGCATTCTTTAAGGAAAGTCA
>VUQK01017935.1:9829-19889 GCA_015106715.1 Bujurquina vittata
ACCACCTCCAGGGGACTACGCCCACAGGGGTTTAAATACCTGGGTCTCTCCACCATTTGGTTGAGAACTGAAGAAGCCTTTCGGATGAGAGGTGAAACATCTTCAAGAAACAAAAAGGAGTCCAGCTGCCTTTTTCAAGCTCCAGAGACTTTCCACAGAGTACTCTTCCTGTGGTTAAAACAAGCAAAAAGGTTATTTGCGGTTGAATTACAAATCATTATGCTGGGATTTGTTGTTGTTGTTGTTTTGACAAACTATCTGGATTCTCTAAACATTTTCCATTAGTCAACCTAATGAACTGCCTTTAACCAGGTTTTTTTTTTTGTCTCTTAGGAGAGTACGTGTGTCTCTACCACCAAACCCGTTCTTGTGGTAATGGTACTGGATGTTCAATCAACATATTTCACAAAGATAGTGCTAAATTGGATGTAGCCCTATTGCCAGACATTCATGTCTTCACTGAGCCATCATTTCCACGCTGTACAAATGAAAAACCTATTCTGCAAGTAACAGCCAAATGTGAGATAACGAAAAGCAGCGAACCTTATAATGTGACATGGGACGGTGACGGCCTCAAAGACCCCGCATTACAAACTCAGAGTAAGCAATTTTTCTTGTTTTAATCTTATTTGCCAAACAAGTTCAATTAAAATGTTCATTGTGCAAAACTGCTTTAAATAGATGACATAAATGTGTTGTTCTTGCAGGTGATAACACAGTAGCGTATACAGTTAAAAAAATATTTAACTGTAATTTAGACAAGGGAAATGCAACTGGAATATTATGTACATTTCAGAACAGGCTTGGACAATCTAAAAATTCTTCGGTGCCTTTCAATGTCATAGGAGGTATGTCTCACACTCACATTCACACCTGTGAGCAATTTAGAATCCCCAACTGACCTAACCCAGTGTCTTTATTTATTCGACAAAAAATAAACAAAAATATAGAAGCCGTATGTGAAAGCCTAGTAGTTAGTGCATTAAATGCAATTAATGTAAAAATGCTCAGAGCTACATCTCAGACTCCGTCAGCATGTTCAAATATTTTAACATGGTGACTGTTCATGAGAGTATAGTTAGAAAAAGACTGAACTTGTTTGGAAGAGTTGTGAGGAGAAAGCCTCAAAGAACATGTCAACACAGCTTAGGCTTGTAAAGTTGCACCAGAGAAACCACAAGACTTCTGGAACAATTTCCTTTGCACAGATGAGTGGAGCTGTTCGGTCATAATGCAGAGCGCTACATCCAGCACTACATCTCATACCATCTGTCAAGCATGGTGGTGGAGGGGTGATGATTTGGGCTTGTTTTACAGCCAGAGGATGTGGGCACCTTGTAGTCACTGAGTCCACCATGAACTCCTCTGTATGCCAAAATATTCTAGAGTCAAGTGTGAGGCCATCACTTCGACAGCTAAAGCTTGGATAATGGGTCATGCAACAGGATCCAAAACACAGCAGCAAATGTGCAACGGAATGGCTGGAACAGAAAAGAATCAAGGTGTTTCAATGGTGCAGTCAAAGTCCAGCCCCCAACCTGACTGTGGTGCTGAGCTGTGATCTTTAAAGAGCTGTCCATAAATAAATTAAAACCCACAAACCTCAAGGAAACGAATCAGGTTAACAAAAAAGAATGGGCCAAAATTCCTCCACAATAAGCTTGGAGACTGATAAAGCCATACAGAAAATGATTACTTCAAATTATTACTGATAAAAGGGGTTCTACACACCATTGAATCATAGGGTGTACTTAATTTTTCACACACTTCAATGTCTGCATTTTGGCTTATTTTTTGCTACAGAAATAATGACATGGTCTGTTATTTTATGCTGTATGCTGATGTTTATCTGAGGCCGCAGGCCATAGTCCAGATGATTTTTTAATATACCCTGATGTAAAATATTGAAATGGAAAGAGGGTGCCCTTTCTTTTAACCATGACTAATAACTATAGTGATAGACACTGAAATGTACTACAATGTAAAATAAAAATGGGGCAAAGTATTAAGTTGTTTCTTATCCTTATTATAAAAGCGCTATGTTGTGGATGCATGAATCTCAGACATATTGATTACTTCACCAATAGAGTGTTTCTGGAGACATCAAATATTTGATAATTTATAGGAAATTTTTAATGCTTCAGCTACAACAGAAATTCATTTTAACTTATTGTTCTCTAAGTTAACTTTGGATATGGCTTTTGTTACTGAATTGTTTTTTGTTTTTCATAAAATAGTGAATGACAAATTCTGTGCAGCTGAAGGTGTGTGGGAAGACACCAAAGCTGGTTTCACTGCATTTATAAAATGCACAAACTCAGCTGGGCTAAGACAAAGGAAATGCAAGTAAGAATCCACGTAAAAAGGCCAAATTGCTTTTTCTGTCCAAAAACTATAATTATTTGCATATTTGATTATGAGCATTATTTCAACAAGTAATATATAAACATTTATGTGTGTGATTTGTTAATATTAAAATGAATGCTTTCAGCTTAGATGGAACATGGCAAGACGAACAGTCTGGATGTGTGAACTCAGACCTCTACAGTGTACTGCAAAATGCCATTGTAAGTAAGCCTAGCTTTTATAAGTGAGGTTACCAAAGATCTTTACCATGTGATAAAAAGTAACTATAACTTTTTAACTGTATTTATACATAATAGAGAAATTGGAATTACTCCAGCTTTTTTGGCAAAATCACTGCTGTTAACTGGTACAATTAACCTTAAATAATCCACATGTGCTCTTGTTATAGATTTCTGACACTGGACTTGGGAAATTAGATCAAAATGCTGCAAATATCTTTTCCAACCTTCAGAATGTTACTAAAACACCGGAAACTATTAACACTTTTGCCAACGTGAACGCATCAGTTGAAGTACTCAGCACCATGAGTAAAAAGCTGTCAAACATAGTTAGTTTAGACACAGTCGATGTAAGTATCAAATAATCGTTATTTTTATTATTAAAAACATTTTTAAACCATTCAGATGAGTATAAATAATTATTAGTATTAGTCAACATATTTATTCACTCAGATCCTCTTTACATAGTCTTACTGTTTACAGTTAACTCTTTTACACCAAGGTCATTGCTAATGCAAATTAATAATTTCCTGCTGCTGCTGCTTCACATTAAAAGTGTTCAGCTGACAAATAACCCTGTTCCTTTTATTGTGATGAAGCCACAGGAAATGCAGAGTATTATTTGTCACCAACTTAGCGATCATTCATCAAACATCCCTGCAATTATTAGTTTTGATGGTGGATTAGTGCGAAATATTGCTCAAAGAAACTGAATAATAGCGACCAGCTAAGATATGCTAGTGAAGCAGATTAAAAACCTACATGTGTCAAATTTAGTGTGCCCTATTCTATAACCTTCAATTTTCAGCTCAGCTTTAAGTTCCCAATAATTCAGATTTTATTCACATAATTACTATAAATACTATAAAAACTCGCTATAATGATTTGTTTTAATGGGCATCTTGTATTTATGTTAGCTGAAAATCTTTGTTCTTCTTTTCAGGATCTCCTGACCTCATCCAGCAATCTACTGAAAAAGTCTCTTGGAAACTCATGGACAACACAGAATCCTGATGGCAACAAAACCCTGGCTGAGAATTATTTGTTTTCACTTGAGCGTTTAATCAATATGTCAAAAATAGTTAATGATTCAGTTTGGGAAAACATACATGTAGCCACATGCAGTGACAAAAAAGAATGCACAAATAGTGTTTTCAGTGCTAAAGTCATTGTGACAAGATCAGGAAATGACGTAGTAAAAACAGCTGCGTTCAAAAACCTGCAGAACTATTTACCCAATAGCACAAATACATCTGACATTAACAGTATAATTGTGTCAACAACTACTGAAGGGGTGAAAAATGATCTTAATATTAAGCTGACGTTCACCTTGCTCCAAATGAGGCCTCCTGATATTGGAATGGAGTGTGTCTCATGGGACTACAACAACAGCCGTTGGTCAGCAGATGGATGTAAATGGGGGGGGGCTTCTAACCCTGATTTGTGCATTTGCAATCATCTGACTTCATTTGCCATTCTGATGTCTAGGTTTCCCTTGACAATCCCTTATATAACTGAAATAACCTATGCTGGACTTTCTGTGTCAGTGGTGTCACTCATTATCAGCCTCGTGATAGAACTGATCGTTTGGAACAAAGTAGTCAAGACAAATACTTTATATCTACGCCACACCGCCCACATAAACATTTCCCTATGTTTGCTAGTGGCAGATGGCTGCTTTCTGGCATCTTCTTACCCAGAGGGCATTTCACAGATCTGGTGTAGAATCTCAGCACTTCTGAAGCATTTCTGTTACCTGGCCATGTTCTTCTGGATGTTGAGTCTGAGCACCACTCTCCTTCATCAGGCAGTTTTCCTCTTTCATAAAGTGGGCAAAAAAACCTATCTGAGGTTCTCGTTGTTCCTGGGCTATGTTTGTCCTTTTCTCATTGTTTTTATCACATTTCTCACCAACAACGCCGGAGAGCAAGGCTCGTATTTCAACGCGAAGACCTGTTGGCTGGTTTATTCCGGCATTCTGAAAGGAACCATCTACACATTTATTCTACCAGTTGGCATAATTATTTTCATCAATTTGTTCTCCATGGTAGTGGTGATCATGAAGCTTCTGGACCACAAGAGCACAGATAAAGCCCATGAAAGCGAAATGAGAGCTGCTAAAACTGTCCTGAGATCAGTTATTCTTCTGACTCCAATCTTTGGCTTGCCGTGGATTTTTGGATTCGCTACATTTAGTCTTGACCTCACATCTGGAGCTGTGACTTTAGCTGTGAACTATGCCTTTGTACTGCTCAACGCATTCCAGGTATGGTCAATATAATCCAACCGATTAGACTTAACATCTGTTCTGCTAAAAGTATGGCTTACTTTAAAAAATGCCTCTTTTTAATTTCCAGGGTTTATTCATTATGTTGACCACGTGCCTGGGAGACAAAATGGTAAAGTCATTTTACTTAAGGTGCCTACTTAAGTTAGTTGGGGTTAGTTACATGCGACTATATTACTGTAATATGATCTGAATAAATTTAAAGTTTCATGCCAGTGCCAGGAGAACATGATCTGACATTACAAACGGAATTCATTGCTTGTTGTAGCCGATCAGGTTAATTCTATGGGATGTGAATTATTCTAATGAAATTATTATCACTAATTATCAGTGACACAGCATCCTTGGAAATATTTTGATCAAATTTTGTTTTTATTCCACTTTTGACAGACCCGAGAAGCACTGCTGAATTCCTGTAGGAAGAAAAAAGTAAGTGCACTGCAACTTGATTTTACAGTGTTTGTAAAATACCACACTGACACACTGATAATGAACACTGCCCATCTTTTTCCCGTCTTCTGCAGGCTCCAACAGAGATCAGCGAAAGCTCCACCAAATTAGAAACCAAAAAGACTTAGAGAACAGCTGTACACATGTAAATAAAAAAAAGATTTTACTCACAAAATCAAATATAATAGATTCGTGAGCTACATTTACTCCTTGATGTGACTGTTTATTTGCAGTAATGCAAGAGAAAATGTGTGATATTTGTTATGTACATATTTGTGTTTCTTTGTTACATATTAATATGAAATGTGATTTAATCATACTTTATATTGCATGTTTTAAATAGTAGCTAGGTGTGGCAAGATGAAGGAAAACTCACAGATGAAAGAATACTAGAAAAATGTTGTAAACACTTTATTCTGTAACTGGGATTCAAGCTTCCATTTTGCTTTCAGAGAAGTTGTTTTTTAAAATGTTCTTTGTCCCTTTCTGGCCACTCCTCATCGGTGTCCACTGAAATCCCATCTCGGGCTAATTTGCGATATGCTTGGCACTCTATCTCTGCTCTGCAACATACAAAAAAATGTTTTTGTCATGCATGAAGATTATACTATATATTGGTTGTTGTTATTAAAATTATAAGAATGTGAGGACTGAGCTTCATGTCATACTTTTTAAGGAATCTAACACAGTCTTGGTGTCCATATATCTCGGCTATTCGCACTGGTCTGTCTCCACAGCAGTCCTCCTTATCAATAGGTGCATGGAAGGAGTGCAGCAGCCGCAGTACAGCCAGACTACCAGACTCTGCAGCAAAATGCGCAGGAGTCCACCCATACTCTGTGCGCAGGCACGGTCTGGCTCCATGCTTTATTAGGAGCTTCACCATTTCTGTGTGTCCTGTGGAAAAAGCAAAGGAAACTAGAATTATTTGTATGCACAAAATCAGAGTGTGCACAAGTTACGAATATTTGTCAGTGAATGAGCGCTGTTGTACCTACTTTAGCAGCTGTGCCATTAATAGGTGTATATACAGTACATGTTCTTAAGTATGTTTAAGCTGCTCATTTAGAAAATGAAGCACTATTGTGCAAGTGCACTTTTCAGAGAAAATGGGGTTAAAAAAGGGGGGGGGGCTTTTTGGTAACTGTGTCCCTGGTTTAACAGCATTGTGCTGATAGGAACACTAACAGAATAATGACGAATGAAGAAAGGTACTGACACGACTAAAAGAATTAGTTCTCTTATTGGCGTAATATGGACGCTTTTGTCTGCTGGATAGCGCCGTTTCTCCAGGATCAAGTGAACCGCTATGGCTTCAGGATGTATAAGATGATACATTTAAAATACTTTCAGCTTTGGTGACTCAGTAGACAAAGACGCAACTTCCACGGTTTCAAACCCAAACCATGCAAAGCAACATTAAATCAAACGGAGAGGGCTCTTTTTGGGTTTTCTCGTTAATTCTTGAAAACAAAGTTTCTGCACCAATTTTATTTTATTATTTGGCCAACGCAGTGGTAAAGTAAACGTATTTTAAAGCCTTTTTATTGAATGTTGTTTTAGACTATTAAATTCAAAAGCAGCTCTTAGGAAATATAGATGGATTCCGATTTTGTGCGTAAATCATTTTTACGCACGGTATAAGCACAGGTGAGTGCACTGACAGACTAACGATTTATGGGAATCTGCGTACGTACGGCTCGATGAGAGACTTTTATGGCGCAAATTCTTGTTACTGTTAGAAACAGCAAACTGGACCACGTAACTCGAACCTGGTGACATGTAAGACTTGCGGAGTCAGAAGGGGACAAGGTTGTAGTTTAATTTCCTCCTATTTAACAAACTACCTTTAGCTGCTGCCCAGTGGAGAGGTGTCTTGCTGCACCAGTCGACGTCTTTCTGGTTAGGATTGCATTTATTTTCCTTCAGAAGCTCCGTAAGTTTTTCACAATTGCCTGCTGCTGCAGCTTGGTGCAACTCTGACATTTCGTGATGTGTTACCTAGCAACAATGGATCAACACAACATGGTCCCTAACCAAAATGTTTAAAAAAACAAAGAGGAAACCAGGGTGTGTCTTCTACATTATTAGCAATATTAATATTTACAGTGTATCCGTCTTTACTCATTGTGTGGATCTGAAATGCATCACAAATATAGCCAAATATTTCATTCATGTTCGTGCCCCCGTGGTAGCCTACTGGTTGTCCAGTGTCATGTGAGGGTTTTTTTTGTGTCCCCTCTCGGCTTCTGTACTTCACAACAAGCGTCACCAGTTGTTTTTTTTTTTGGTTGTTGTTGGTGGTGATGGGTCTACCCAGGGCACCTTTATTTTCCCAGTGCTTATATTATTTGGAATTTTGAACCTGCTATTCACGTATCCACATGCTCATATATTCCCTTGTTCTAGATTCAAGATTTAGAATATAGACAAGATTAGGGTCAAACGTTTAGTTTCGTTAGTGCTGGTTCAGCCTGATCATCCCTTAGTTATGCTGCTCCAGGCTCAGGCCGCAGGAGAGGCTTCTTTGATGTACTGAGTGTTCCTTCTCCACTTCTTTTCACTTTCCAGGTTGTTTAGACACTATTGGCTTGTTAAAGGTTATCCTCTTGTTTTATCTCTGTGTGCTCTTTCCCCTCATCTCATTCCCCTCACCCCCAGCTGTTTGCTGACCCTCTCTGAATCTCTCGGACCCTGGTTCTGATGAAGGTTTATTCTTGATAAAAGAAAGTTTATCCTTCCCACCATCACTTAGTGTTGGTGGGGAGGAAAGGGGGATCATCTGATTGTTTGAATTTTCCTGCTGTAATACTGCAGGGTCAACCTTACAATATCAAGTGCCTTGAGGTAAATTGTCATTTGGCAATTTATAAGAAACCTAAAAGGTGAATACTTGGAAAGTTTGATTGGTGCAAGATGATTTAAGAACCATAAAAAAAACAAAAACCAATGTAAATAAATTTTTAAAAAAGAAAATCAAAAAAAATATCCAACAGTTGAAAAAGCTAAGAAGAAACACCTTTTATTTATTCAGTGATTTTAATGATTTCATTGTAGTCATTTATGACAAGACTGGATTTTTCCTCTTTTGCTGAGAGTACAAATGCTAAGCTGAGCTACAAGTCAAAACTATAAGTGCAAATGTTTAGAAAGCATGAAAAAATAAATAAAGCATCCATGGAAAAGACTTTATTGGGACAACAAATAAATTCACAATTAAAACACACATACAAAACAAAAAGAACTTGGACACAATTTGGCTCCCCCAGCAGCATCTCTCTCAATCCACAGCTGGAGAGAAAATAAAAGATTAGATTGTTTTAGTCCATCCATCAGTTTAGTGCTTTCATAAATTGTCAAAATTCAATTCCTGGAATTGGCTAGGTACAAACAGATTAAAGATATCTAAATATGAGTAACTCACCTGGGAGTTGTTTGCCACCAACCCAAAACGACATTTATCAAAAGAGACTGTTCTGTGTTCAACTTACCATTTCCTTTATCACTTGACAGCAGTTTGATTTTAAACCCCATCACTCTTGTGTGGTCCTGGTTTCATCCTGGTCCACTGAAAACAAGACGTGACAACTCAGATTCTCAGTGGTTTCAATAACAATGCAAATCAGCAGTCTACTAACCTAAGTCCAAACTTTCTGCTACGGCACCATCTGTGTCCACTCGTTTCCAGTATTTCTGCATTAGTGTGTTCACAGTCACTCCCTCACACTCAATTTCAACATGATACTGAGGTAGAGTGATCTCTGAATGTTCTCCTGTGCTGATTACTTTGAGTTTAAGTGGTTTATCGATCACAAGAGAGTGGAACTCATCATAAACTGCATCATCCCAGGAGCCCTCAGACTCCTTAAATCCACTTAAACAGCACAAAAATGCCTGAGGAGCCTCGTCCAGCAGAGTACGAGGCAGTGACCTTATATTCCTGATGTCAACTTCAGACTCATTTCCATAGTCAATGAACAGAATATGCAGAGTACTGTCAACTTTCTCTATTACTTGGGCTCTGTACCACTGGTTGTCACTGGAATACAGAGCAAGGCATGGACTGCCTGGACCAAGAGTCTCAGCGAACAGGTCCTGCTGTGCCTGTCCTGCTTCCTGAGCCAGCTGTGACACTTTGCAGAGATCCTCTGTGTTGGCATATTGGCACCAGAAGAAAAATGGTCCCACAACACAAGACACGTATGCCATCTCTGAATCATTTCGGGAAAGTTGTGGCTCTTTGTACATGAAATTAACATTTCCTTTGGAAACACAAACTTGGGTCACATTGGGTTCAGTGTGAGCGCTGTGCAGTAAGTTTTCTGTTTGATGCTTTTCTGGTCCAACACGTTCTTCTATAACTGGATTCCAGTATTTCTGCATTATTGTGTTGATAGCTACTCCCTCACACTCAATTTCAACATGATACTGAAACACAGCAATCTCTGGATGGCTTCCTATGTTGAATACTGTCACTTTGAGTGGTTTATCAATCACAAGTGAGTAGAAGTCATCATAAATCGTGTCATCCCAGGAGCCCTCAGACTCCTTAAATCCATTTACACAGCACAAAAATGCCTGAGGAGCCTTTTCCAGCAGAGTCTGAGACACTGGTCTGACATTCCTGATGTCAACCTCTGACTCATTTCCATAGTCAATGAATAGAACTCTCAGTGTACTCTCAGCTTTATCAATTACCTGAGAGTACACTGAGAGTTCTATTCATTGACTATGGAAA
>VUQK01017935.1:19909-30372 GCA_015106715.1 Bujurquina vittata
ACATTCCTGATGTCAACCTCTGACTCATTTCCATAGTCAATGAATAGAACTCTCAGTGTACTCTCAGCTTTATCAATTACCTGAGCTCTGTACCATTGGTTGTCACTGGAATACAGAGCGAGGCATGGACTGCCAGAACCAAGTGTCTCATGGAGCATCATGTCCTGCTGTGCCTGTCCTGCTTCGTGAGCAAGCTGTGACACTTCGCAGAGATCCTCTGTGTTGGCATATTGACACCAGAAGTAAAAAGGGTCCACAATGCAAGAAGCATATACCATCTGTGTATCATTTTCGGAAAGCTGTGGCTCTTTGTACGTAAAAGTACTTCCATTTCCTTTAGTAGCCTCTAAATTAGTTGTGTTGCCCTCACTTTGAATGCTCTGGGGGAAACTTTTTGTTTGATCTGATTCATTCTTGGAATTTTCTACAGAAGCCAATTTCCAGTGTTTCTGCACTAAGCTATTGATGAGCATCTTATCGCATTCAATATTCACCGCATATTGAGGAACTGCCACCTCGGAATGATTTTCCTTATTAAAGACAGTCACTTTGAGTGGCTTATCAACCACAAGATTGTAGAAGTCATCATACACTTCATCATCCCATGAGCCCTTGGACTCATCAAAGCCATTTAGAAAGCAAAGAAATGCCTGTGGAGGAATCTCCAGCAGACTCTGGGGCATTGACCTCACATCTTTAATGTCAACTTCAGACTCATTTCCATAGTCAATAAATAGAACACTGAGTGTACTGTCAGCCTTCTGAATTACTTGAGCTCTGTACCACTGGTTGTCACGGGAAAAGAGTGCAAGGCATGGATTTCCAGGCACCAGCATCTCAGGGAAACTTGGCTGTCCAGTTTCCTGAGCAAGCATCAAGATGATGTTCAGATCCTCAGTGTTATACTGACACCAGAAATAATGTGGTCCAACTATGCAGGAAGCATATACCTCTTCAATCTGTTTCTGAGAAATGTTGGACCATTTGTACATGGTCAAGTTTTCCTCAGGGCAAAGGTGGGAGTACTGTGTCCTTTCTGACTCATTGTGGCAAATCTGAATGGAAGTCTCTGTAACAGTTTTGTCTTCAAGGGTGACATGCAAGACAGGTTTCATTCCTTCATCCAGAACTGTTACATGCTCAGTCTGTGGTGCCGAGACATTGGCTGTGAATTTTGAACTCCTCTTGAAATCGTCTGTAGCACACATCCTATTGTTACTGTCGATTCCATTTTGTCGCGCTGTCTTTATTATTACCGATTCTTGTGCTAAATGGCCTTTAGTCGAGTTGTTAGAGTGGCGCTGGTCAGCTTGCTGAAGGATACCTCTCATTTTGTTCCGTTTCATTTTCCCTATCCTCTTTCTGACATTCATATTCACGTTCACAGATCCATCATACAGTTCAACAATTAGCTTCCCTTTTTTGCCTTTTGCTACCACTGAAATAGTAAAACCGTGGCCAACAGCATGATCCGCAAACCACTGGTTGACTTCCTGTGGTACTTTTGCAGGGACATCAAACAGTCCAAGGGGAACGGCCTGCACTGGAGTAGACCTGGAAATGCCCGCTTCAGTGGGAAAGGGGTGAATATCAGTTTCACTGACTGCAAGGGTATCCCCAAAGTCCACAAAGTGCACTTTGAACTTTGGAGACAGTTCTACTACTTGACCTCTGTACCACTGATTATCCATGTATCTTGCAAAGCAGAGGCTGTTAAGTCCGAGTGGTTGATTTGAGCACTGCGGCTGGCTGAGGAATTGTGCAATATTTTCCCTCACTTTGTCAAACAATTTGGCATTCCTGTCCAGTTGGCAGTAGAAGTGATTGACAGTCTCTGAAGAGGTTATCCACACACTTTCTCTACCACCTATATCAATATTATATGTGGAGTAATTGTACACACCTGAAGTGACTTGTGCAGGGGGGTGTGCATGCATCTCAGACTGTACACATTTCTTAGCCAGAAACTCGCATGCACTGCCAGACACAGTTTCAATATCTACCATGTTAAGCAGCAGACCTTCTTCATCGGACGCCACAGCCTTTACAACACATTTCAAACCAAAGTCTGATGAAGCACTGAAATCCACAAACTTGTTGAACTCTGTTAAGGCATCGCTATTCCAAGTAGTAGCAGCGGGATTAGTGGGACTCTTCAGACTGAACAAGCAACACTGGAAAGCCTGAGCATTCAGCCACAAGAAAGCTGGATCAATGGGGTGCACATCTCGCAGAGGGACCGGTTGAGTTTGACCATAGTCTATAAATCTCACATCTACAACAGGCGAGTGACTATTTGCAATGATCCTTGCTCTGTACCACATTCCATTATCTGGATTACGGGCAACGCAGATGGACTCAACAAGTGGTTGATGGTGGATAGAGGAATAGTAGTTTTGTAGGTCTTGCATAAGGCATCTAAGGGAGTGCTCATTTTCTGTTGTTTGACACCAGAACTTGTGTAGACTTTCGATGCAAGATACTTTTACACTAACACTACTTCCTACAGTAAATGCACTGTCATCACAAGCATTTTGCAACTCAGAGGAAAAACCTGGTGCAGGATACCCATTGCCGTCCATTGCAGGGTCCAGGTGGTCAACACTTGCTTTCATACAAATATCATTGGTGTGAGGAGAGACACACTCTTGACCACTGTCGACTGCTTTGTTTCTGGAGCTTGGCACAGTTTCCTCTGGTAAACCATCAGCAATGACATTGGCTTTGTTCTGCAAATCCACACGTTGTTCATCTCCAAGTGAACTGAGACATGGTGAGGCAATGGGTTCGTCTTGGACAATTAAATCTTGTTCAGGCTGAGAGGGTGGAATAAAGCCTGCCTTCTCCAGAAAACAACTGTTGATGCATGCAGCATTAGCTGCAAAGAGAGTGACATAATAGAAATCTTGTAGTGCATCACGGCGGTCGAACCTTACCACCACTGTCTGGTTCAGCAGTGATTTCAAGAAATCCATCTGTTCTGCATTCCACTCTCTGCCATTTTCTTTTATTCCATTTAGAGAACAAAGATATGTGACAACTGGCATTCTCAGGAATTTCCTAAGCAGTGGTCTGATGTCTTCAACAGGCACCAGCTCATTTTTTCCTTCATCCACATGCAAAACTTCTACAGCACCATCACAAGTCTCAATGTTTTGCTTTAGTAAAGAGCGGTGCCATCTGCCATCTGTCCCTTTAGCAGCACACGGATCGCTGCAGCTCCGCGGCAGTTCCTCTCCAAAATCTGAGTTCTCTTCATAGTGTTGGTGGATCTGTTCAGACAACATCTTCACTGCTTTGGAAAAAATTAGGAGCATGCAAAAAATATTTTCTGGATCAATCACTTCAGTGACATTAACAGTTTCTAAAGTGTCAATTTGCAGTTCTGGGTAAAAATATTGGTCATGTTTAGCAAGTTGGCTGCTAACATTCGGGCTCTGTTCCTGTGTTACATCAAGGGCCTCAGAAGACTCATCTTTGGGTAAATGTAGCCATTTCAGGACAAAGTTTTTAAATTCTTCCGTCGGGAGCTTCTTTGCAACTCCAGACTTGCACATATGCTTGGAAACCACTGATATGTCAAGGAGAATTATCCTATCTGGCATCAGTACCTGTTGAACCAGTCCCTCAAACTTCTTCCCTGTTAGAGACATTAAAAACTTCACAGCTCTATCAGGCCAGTTTTTCTCAAGGGACAGGATATTTGCAAGTATGCAACATTCTGTTTCAGGAGGGAGGAGAAAACTGTCACTGTGAGCCCATGCCAAAACTTCATTTGTGACTACGTGGGGCTGCCCCTGATCAATTAGAAAGAGATTATACGTTTCACTTTCAATCGATATGATCCGAGCTCTGTGCCACGTTTGACTGATGCAAACTAGACAGAGATCCCCTGGTTTCCCTTCGGATCCAGAAAACTTTCTGTGAGGAGTCTGAATTTCCTCTCTCATCTGCTCATAAATGAGCTTCCTCTCATCATCCATGTTAACCCATAATTCCACAAAACCACAGCTGGGGTTCAGGTTTACCCTCGTGATGAGAACAGGGACTTCTGCTCCTGGAGTTGGAAGCCCGGGAATTGAACACATTGTGAAGCTCAGAGATCAAACATACCTGCAAAATGAGAATGATAAATGTGTCATCAGCAAAGGGGGGAAAAAATATTTTCCACAAGATATTTTTGTTATTTTTTAACCATTATAAAAATGCATAGTTTTTTATAAAAATAATATGACGACCTGTACGAGTTTGCAGTCATTTATAGTGTAACTGGAAAAGTTACCTTCAAGAGCTAAATACACCAAAGAATCATTTGACTACACGTGCATTCAGCTCTGTTTTCTATAAGTGTTTCTACAGTCCCCCCATAGATTTGTCCATTTGGGTTAAAGTATTCCATTTTATGAATGGAAAAAGAAAGAAAAAAGAAAAAAAGAAGTTAATACATATTCTTATAGGAAGAGAGGGTTTCTGTTCAACACGGCATCTTGTGCTGCAGGAAAATGTGCTCCACAATGGCAGAGGAGTCTTTGCAGTTTCTTTAAAAACCTTCATTTGTTGGATTATTTACCAGCCCAAATTTAGGCTAATTAAACCTAATTAAATTCAGTATCAATCTGAGCTCATTATAACCATTTATGCCAACTTAAAAAAACAATACAATCAATCAGCTCCAACACAGCTGAAAGACACTGGCCTACGGACAACTGAGGTTCAGTTGAAGTGATGTGAAATTGATTAAATGGATCACATTGAGACTGGTAATATTCAGTTAAACTGAAAATGTATCATTCAAAATATGTCCAACACAGTACTGAACAAGTAAGCCACCACTCCATTAGCACATATTAACTATCTTAAATATAATCAATCGTTATTAACTGGCCACATTCCACAGGCCTTTAAAGTGGCAGTAATTAAACAATTACTTAAAAAACCTTCACATGACCCAGCTGTGTTAGCTGATTATAGGCCAATCTCCAACCTTTCCCTTTCATTCTTCAAAAGAGTAGTTGAAAAACAGCTAACTGATCATCTGCAGAGAAATAGCTTATTTGAAGATATGCTTTAAGGCTGGACTATTGTAATTCATTATTATCAAGTTCTAAAAGCTCCCTGAAAAGCCTTCAGCTGATCCAAAATGCTGCAGCTAGAGTACTGACAGCGACTAGAAAGAGAGCATTTTTCTCCCATATTAGCTTCTCGTCATTGGCTCCCTGTTAAATCTAGAATAGAATTTAATTTTTTTTCTCTTCACATACAAGGAATAATCAGGCCCCATCTTATCTTAAAGATCTCAGAGTACCGCATCACCCAAATAGAGCACTTCGCTCTCAGAATGCTGGCTTACATGTGGTTTCAGCTTTTAAGCCCCTCTTCTGTGGAACCAGCTCCCAGCTTGGGTTTGGGATACAGACACCCTCTCTATTTTTAAAATTAGGTTTAAAACTTTCCTTTTTTAAAAAGCTTATCATTAGGGCTGGATCAAGTGACCCTGAGCCATCCTTTAGTTATACTACTATAGACCTAGGCTGCTGGGGGGTTCCCATGATGCACTGAGTATTTCCTTTTAATTCACTTCTTTTCACTCCACTCTGCATTTAATCATTAGTTATTATTAATCTCTGGCTCTCTTCCACAGCATGTTTTTGTCCTTATTCTCACCCCCAACAGGTCGTAGCAGATGACTGCCCCTCCCTGAGCCTGGCTCTGCCGGAGGTTTCTTCCTGTTAAAAGGGAGTTTTCCCTTCACACAGTTGCCAAGTTCTTGCACATAGGGGGTCGTTTCGATTGTTGAGTGTTCTCTGTAATTATTGTAGTCTTTACAATATAAAGCACCTTGAGGCAACTATTTCACTGTGAACCAGATATTTTAATTTTCACAACACTTGCATGTAGTGCCATCTACTGTCCATCTGCTGAACATAACATTTTTTTAAAGATATATCCAAGAAATAACTTCATTTAGGTATTAGACAAAATAAGACCATCTCAAAACTTGTATTAGTCAGCAACCATGACATCCTGTGTGATGTCCTTTGCATTTACAGTACAGAAGTCTTGACCAATGTTATGCTGCAACACAACCTGAATTCTCTTAGGAAAGTTTTCTTTTCTCATAATTTCTTTAATAGTCCTCAGGAATAGTTCTCAAGGCTTTTTGAAGGACATTCAACGCTCTTCTTCTTTGGTGCCAAAAAAAAAGGAAGCCATTGTCAGATGTTTTCCAGATATTACTTTCAGCATTAATAATCCCATCCATTTTTAGCAAGATCTCCAACAAACTGGCTGAAATGCCACCATGTTTTAAAGATGGCTGTAGACACCCACAACCTCCTGACCTGTTGCTACTGATTCAGTCTAGTTCTTGCATAATTTGGCATTCTTTAGCCTCTTCTGCCCATTTCCCTTTTTAAAGAGTGTTTCCTCACAGTTTCCCTTTCAGAGACTATTTCTGATGAGGCGTCAGTAAACAGATGGAGCAACTGAAGGGCCAGATGCAGCTCTCAGATTCTGTCTTACGTCTTTGCTGGATTCCCTCAGCCCCCCATTTCTTTCGGATACAGTTTTAAGGCCTGCAACTTCTTTCATCCTCCACTTGCCTAATTTCCTCAAATTTTAACAACACACTGTACACCATTTAGAAATATGGCAAGTTTTCAGCAAACAGCTATTTAGGAATCACATTTCTGGTGCAAAAATACTACTTTATGCCTGTCAAACTGTCATCATTGGCCTTTTTTGTAGTTTCAACTTAAGAGATGGGAGCAAATTCTGTTTTTGAAATAGGCTGCTGTTAGTGCCTAAAGGTACAGTTTAAAATCGGTTCTTTGTTAAGTTGTTTGTTAAATGTAGACTACACAACACCGGTTCATCATGTGAGTTAGGTGCCTTTTTTTAAATGCTTGAATGATTCACGTCAGCGTGGCTCAACAAACACAAAAACATTCCTCAGAAAATGATGAGGCACAACTAAAAATGAGTGAAAAAGCGGCCAGTGTCCAAAGACCTTCAGAAAGCCCGGCGGACCTTTGCTCAAGACCGTTTAAAATAAAAATAAAAAATAAATAAAAATCACACGAAATTCTGGTTCATCGGTAGCAAAATATAAAAATGAGGGGTGGCTCAAGACTTGCACCGCACTGCATGTTGCCAAAAGTGCTTATTGCTCTTCTTCAATTTGGTTTGCGTGGCTTTTCGGACGTGTTTCATGCCTTTTCAGCACAGTTTTCTCACCATGTCTGCAGAAGGCCACACGCCGCATCTTGTTCCTGTCGTTAAACTGAAGCGGGATCCGGTAGGAGGAGAAACGTCGAGAGGCGTGTACGCACCCCCATTTTAAAGGCTTCCATAAGAAGCAAACGGTCCCACTGCAGTGAAGGGTCGATATTTTTTTTAATTATTTTATTTAAAAAAAAAGGAAAGTTTAAAATGTGTCAGCAGGGGGCAAGCTGCACATCCAGCACAGTTTAAAGCCCCCTCCCTCGGGTTTCTCCCTTCCTCCCCGGTCTCCTCCCTCCCCCGGGCGTTTATCATTTCAGCCAGAAACAAAAAAAACAAAATAAAACACAAAAACTGTTCAAATTGGACACACACACAGCCATACACATACACGCCAGGTAGGCGCTGAACCAATCACGGAGCACGCTCTGGGTTCCGCGTTTGGAAGCGAAATCACACCCACAACCGTCTCCACGCAGTCACACCGTACGACCAGGAAGTCGTAAAGCGCCGCACCGTCTCCGCATCATATGCTCCCCATGATCATAATATTGTTGAAGGCTTCAAGCGAGATCGAGCAATGGTAGGCGACGTCTGAAATGCTTGTATGGTTTCGGGTCCAAAAGAACTGAAATTTAGCGGAAGTTTGAAGCGTCTTGTGGTCGGTTGGGTTTTCGGAGGTTGTTAGACAAAGAGCAATGTTGTACTTTGCTGTGCAGTTTTGGAAACAGTGTTTTCACTGAGCTCAGGGGCTCTTAAATGTTGCAGCGGAGGGAAACGCAGCAGGTCCATTTCCCTGTGGCTCGTATGGAGGCAGCGTAGCTCGGCTGCCTGGATGCCTGTGAGCATGTGGAGTCGCATAGAGTCACATTTGGAAACAAAATGTTTAGCTTTGTGTTTCATTGTAGTTCACCTGTTTGTATTGCCGCTGAGCCTGCTGGTTCAGGCGGCGGCTTCCTGACTTCAAGACAAAAGGCAAATTTCTATCTTTTTTACTTGCTTACACTATGAGAAACACCTTTTTAAATACTGTGTAAGCTCAGCTATACTTTTTTGCTGATGTTGCATGTTTCACTGGAGGGTGTCGGAAATATATTTCACTTCTAATAACAGATTTGAGTAAGGAACTAAATTTACTTGTTTAGGGTTTTCACCAGTGGGCATACTTAATGATACAATAGATAAAAGTAGTCAGTTAAAAAAAAGTTATGTTCTGCAACTTCTTTAGGTTGTACAGACAGCAGGCATGAAAACCTGCAAATGCACGCTTTAAAAACTTGTGAGTTTGCAAAGTGTAAGTTTCACTTAAACTGACCGTGATATATATATATATATATATAATATATATATATAATATATATATATATATATATATAAAGTGTGTATGTGTCTCATTTGTCTTGTCACGTTAATTCTGTTGCCAGTAACTTGTTCCAAAATGAGTAAGAGAAAAGGCAAAGTGATCACTGATGTAACAACTTTCAAGAGCCGTAAAGTTGCAGCTGCGAGTATTGAAAATACACCAGATGATGCAAACCCAAATCACCAGGGGATCTTTTCCAAGGGCTTCGCTCAGTCTGCTACAGTGAGTACACCCCCAACACGAAATATCAAGTAGTTTCTCTTTACTTTTTGGCAGCTTATTAACGGTTAAACATGATTTCCTGTGTGTGTTTGTAGGGCGACATTGGACTCATTGAAAGCATCACTCTGAAGAATTTCATGTGCCACTATTCTCTCGCCCCATTCCAGTTTGGGCCTAATGTCAATTTTATAGTCGGCCACAATGGAAGTAAGAACAGCCCCTTAATGTGAATGTACCTTGATGTTGTGTCATGCCTCTTTCATTTAATGTTACAAACCCATGTAAGTGGGCACGGTGTGTTAAATTGGATATAGTCATTTTATTAGTTGCACAGTGCTAGTGTCAGGTACGACCTCTTTTCTCTTCACAACGGCTTTTAATTTTTGATTGCATAGAGTGAGTGAGGGGCTGGAAAAATTCCTCAGAGATTTTGGTCCATGTTGACATGACAGCGTCACACGGTTGCTGCAGATTTATTGACATGATGCAACCGTATTCTTCCATTACATCCAGAAATGCTCTGTTGGTTTAGTTTGAGATGAGGGGAACCTTCAATGCTTTCATGTTTTTGACACCAAATTCTGAGCCTACCATCCAAAATTGGAAACAATTTCTTCTGTTGTCCAGTTATGATGAGCCTGTGTGAACTTTAGCCTCAGTCTCCTCTTCTTAGCTGACAGGAATGGCACTCGGTGTGGTCTTCTGCTGCTTTAGCTCATCTGCTTCAGGGTTCGCTGTGTTGTGTGTTCAGAGATGCTCTTTTTTTAGACTTTTCTCTGTAAACCCTAGAGATGATTGTGTGGGGGAAAATCCCAGTAGATCAGCAGTTTCTGAAATACTCAGACTTAGACTGTGTGTCACCAACAACCATGCCAAATTCAAAGTCACTTAAACCGCCTTTCTCCTCCATTCTGATGTTCGGTGTGAGCTTCTTATTTACATGCCTAAATGCATTGAGATGCTGCTATGTGACTGGGTGATTAGAAACTTGAGTCACTGAACCGTTGAAGTGTTGTAAGTGGCCGGTGAGTTTATGTTTTAATATTTTATGAGAGACTTCAAGCCTAATATATCAGCAAACAATTATGGCATCTTTAGAAGTGAATGAGGTCATATTAACTCCTTTTTTTTCTTGTGTCACATGGACACAATCTTTCTGGTTCTACAGTGGTGTGAAAAAGTGTTTGCCCCCTTCCTCATTTCCTGTTTTTTTGCATGTTTGCATGTGTTTCGGAACATCAAACCAATTTAAACAATATTCAAGGACAACACAAGTAAACACAAAATGCAAGTTGTAAATGAAGGTGTTTAGTAGTAAAGGTGAAAAAAAATCCAAACCACCATGGCCCTGTGTGAAAAAGTGATTGCCCCCTAAACCTAATAACGGGTTGGGCCACCCTTAGCAGCAACAACTGCAACCAAGCGTTTGCGATAACTTGCAATGAGGCCTTCACAGCGTTCTGGAGGAATTTTGGCCCACTCATCTTTGCAGAATTGTCCTAATTCACTTACATTAGAGGGTTTTCCAGCATGAACGGCCTTTTTAAGGTCATACCACAACATCTCAATAGGATTCAGGTCAGGACTTTGGCTAGGCCACTCCAAAGTCTTCATTTTGTTTTTCTTCAGCCATTCAGTGGTGGACTTGCTGGTGTGT
>VUQK01017937.1:5673-21140 GCA_015106715.1 Bujurquina vittata
CATATGACTATAAACACTGTATGCATTTTCATAAGGTTAATCAAAAGTGGATGGGTGGATGGATGAATGGATGGATGGATGGATGGATGCTTTTATGTAGGATCGTAAACGTTTTTGCAATTATTGCTAGAATACACCTTTACAAAATTAGCCTGATCTAAATGCTTCTGTCTGAGGGCTGCAGGAGTTATGAATCTTGGTTGTCCGGAGCAAAAGAGGAAATAGGGTAATGTTATTGCAAAGCCACAAAGCGGTTGGAACGGTCAACAAATATCAGAGTCGACTTTAACCTAATTAATGTACCCTCACCTTAACCATGTGGTTATTTTTGTAACCATGACAACAATGGTCCCCTGACCTTAACAAAGTTGAATTACTTAAACACACTGTAGATGTTTCCCAAACCTTACCCAAGTAGTTATTTTAACCAAAACCAATGTTTCCCTAAACCTCTCCAAATCTTAAACATAGCTTTGTAAGATCAGAAATCTGTTTTATTTTTGCAGCTGTGATTTCTTTTTTCTTTTTTTTCTTTTTTTTTTTATATCCTGTTAATATGAGCATCAAATGAGAGAACTCATATGTGCTGCTCTAAAGGATAAAAATGCAATGCTTTTCTCACACTCCCTCTCCTTCCCTCTCCTCCACTAACACTAAAATGCTGTTTTCACCACCAGCAAACAAGATAAATTGCTCAGTTGTGCATCTGCTAGCAGCCTCTATTCCAACTGCCATTTTAAGGAATCTAACACTTAATTCCAGATTAACTTGAAGTGGATAAACACAAACGGGGTAGTTTTCCAGTTCGACTCTTCTGAGCCACTGCTACTCAGTGTAGTAAATAAACCCCAATAAAAAAAAAGTTTTTCTAGTCAGTTAGCTAAAAAAAATATTGGGTTTGTTTTCATTGTATGATTACCAATATCAAGTAAGAGTTAGTACAGTAGTAGAAAAATCTCCCTTCAGCTGCATGCTTTTGTAGACTTACTTGTTTGATGTAAAGTGCTGTCCATGGTACTAATGTAGCTAGTAATTTGCCACTGTTTTAATTACACTGTTTTGTAGTAACAGCTGCTTAAAGCTGGGACTGTTTCTGTATAAAATATAAGGTAAAATAGTGAGGAAGATTGCGTGACTAAAACACAGACTGTACTGTTAGACAATCAAATTTTATGTGCCATTGTTAAAAATCACAGTGTGTCATTTTAGAGCAGACGTTTAACACTAAACAGTCACTTTGATTTACATGTTCAGCTGCTCTTACAAATTTCTAATTAGCTGATCACATGGCAGCAACAAAATGCATTTCGGCATGTAGACATGCTCAAGACGATCTGTTCATGTCATAGGAGAATGGTCAGACTGCTTCAAGCTGATAGGAATGCAACCGCAATTTAAATAGCCACTTGTCACCAACACAGTGTGCAGAAGGGCATCTCTGAATGCACAACAAATTGTTCCTTGAAGCAGATAGGCTACAGCAGCAGAAGACCACAAGTGCCAAACCTGTCAGTTAAGAACAGGAAACTGAGGATACAATTCAAATTACCTCATCAAATTTGGAAAATAAAAGATATGAAAAACATTGCCGGGTCTGATGAGTCTTGATTTCTACTGCAGCATTCAGATGAAAACAACATGACATTCTGGATCCATCCTGCCTTGTATGGTCCAGACTGCTGCTGCTGGTGCAATGATGTGGGGGATATTTTCTTGGTACACTTTCAGTACCTTAGTACCAAATGAGCACCATTTAAATGCCACAGTATACAATCTCAGTCCAATACAGCACCTTTGGGATGTGGTGTAATGGGAGATTCTGCTCATGGATGTGCAGCTGGCAAGTCTGCAGCAGTTGTGTAATGCTATCATGTCAATATGAACCAAAATATCTGAGGAATATTTCCAGCACCATGTTGAATCTATGCCAAAGTTGAGCCAACCAGGTACTAGCAAGGAATACCTAGTAAAGTGTTTGGTTAGTATAAATACTCACCTCTTCAGCATGAATCCACTGTTGGAATACAAATGACTTTGGGACTGCCCATGACAATGAAATGATGGACCACTTTCCTCAGGCAGTGGGACACATTGTGAGACACCTCCAGGCTGTGGTAATTGAATTTGTGATTCTCTCTGAAAGTGATTATTTCCCCCAAGCCACTGCTGATAGAAGAAGCCCGCTGAAGTTGAAGATAAAACCAGCTCTCTCTGCTAAAGAATAGTCCAACAGAGCTGTTCTTGCATTATGCAAAGAAAAAAAGGTGATTAGCCCAGAATTTGTCTACTAATTGCCCATATATTGAGCTATTGATGTTCAGAATTACAAAGCTAAGCACATCACAGGCCTGAATGAATAAATGACCGTTTGAATAAGACATTAGCAAACAACCCCACACTAAAACTACACCCACGCAGGATTTAATTTCCCCCACTGTCTAATAAGCTTCCCTTCTTCTTCCTTTACCATATCCTCTTTTTCTCTTTTTCCAATTTTACAAACACATACACACACCCAACCACTTACTGTAGACAATTACAGAGTCTGCTCATTTTGCCTTGGGAACTTTTTGCAGTTTATGGGCCAGATACGGCACTTTAGAAGAAACAATTTGGTACAGTCGTGGAAGAGCAGAAAAAGCTGACTATAAAACAGGACTTCACATAGTGCAGATATCGCAAAGCCCTATTTGGTCAGCCTTTTACCTTTTTCCTATTTATAAATATCGCGCTTGTGCAACATTAATGATAAGACTAAGATCATGACAGACATTAATACCATCAGAGGGCATTTTCTTGAAAGTTGGAAATGGAGGGGTTTAAGTTACAGATTTTCTGTGTTTTGACCCAACTGTATTCCTAAAATCATCTTAAATAGTGAAAAAAAAACATTTCTTAAAGTTATTGGTTCAGTGCAAGACTAAGGTCAGCTACAGTGCAAATTAAGTGTATGTAATGCGCTCTGTCCAAATAATTAAAGGAACACTTTGAAAACACATCACATCTCATGCTGGATATCTATACTGATATAGACTCGGTAACATATTAGGGAAAATTATCAACCTACAGAGGGCTGAATTCCCCGAAAATCAAAGTAAAAACACGGTTTTGATGAAATTTCATTGCAGCAACTCAAAATGATGCTCAGTAGTTTGGCTCCAGATGTTTGTATGCAAACAATGTCAGGGCATGCTCCTAATGAGATGACTGACCAGGGATCACTGAGCTCCTGGACAGTAAGAAGTGCAACCTGGGAGCATCGGATGGACTGAAACATAATGTTCCAGAGGTGTTATGTTGGAGTGAGCGGGGGAGCCAGTCATTTCCTTCATCCTCCAGGCACTGCCTGTATACTCTCGCCTCATGAGGCCGGGCATTGTCATACACCAGGAGGAACCCTGGACCCACTTCACCAGTGTGGGGTCTGAAATTTCAACCTGATGCCTAATGCCAGTTAGGGTGTGGTGCCATGTCTGCACATCCCTCCATGGATTGCCTCCCCAGACCATCACCCACCACTAAACCATGCTGAATGATGTTACAGGCATGTAACAACATTCAGCCTTACATGTCTGTCACATGTGCTCAGGATGAACCTGTTCTCATCTGTGAAAAGCACAGGGTGACAGTGGTGGATCTGCCAGTTCAGGTATACAATGGCAAATGCCAATCAAGCACCACAGTGCTGGGCAGAAAGCACCGGGTCTACTAGAGTATGCTGGGCACTGGTCAGAGACATTCACACCAGCCTTCTAGAGGTCATTTTGTAGGTCTCCAAGCAGATCTGGGGCCTTTTGATAGGTTAAGGATCTTCTACGGCCCTCTCCAGCTCTCCTAGGCAATGGCTCTACTGATGTGCTATCCTGGAGGAGTTGGACTGCCTGTACAACCTCTGGACAGCCCAGGTATCACATCATCCTACTAGTAGAGACACTGGCCCTAGCCAAATGCAAAGCTATTGAAAAAGCAGTCAGAAAAGATGAGGAGGGAGAAAAATGTAGGTGGTCTCCACCTGCAAAACCATTCCTGTTTTTGTTCATTGTTGCCCCTCTAGTGCACCTGTTGTTAATTCCATTAACACTAACGCAACTGAAACTAATTAATAGCCCCCTCTGCTACTTAACTGACCAGATCAATATCCCAGGGGGGGGAATTGACTTGATGCTAAACTCTGATTAAAAAGTGTTACTTTTTGTTGAGCAGTATGTAAGGGGATAAACTTACACATACTCAGTGTATGTTCAAACAGTTTATGTGTATGAGGCATGCAAGTGAGAGACCCGGTGCATAAAATCTATAAAGAACCAATTGATGTAATGTCTTCAAGTATGGCACTTAGTCTCCAGCAGCTCGTAAGACACAAAAAGAAAAGATTATGACAAGTGGGTTTCTGGTTTGTGTCCCTGTAGCAGCCGGGAAAATAAGATACTCTGTATGCTCAAAAATCACAGTTAAGTTGCCAGTAAGGCAAGGCACTAAACCCTGAAGCTGAGAACATACATGACATACATGAACATACATGTATTCTTTGTACACTTTATTTCTTTGAGTTAATATTAATAGTATTCCAAGACTAAATACTTTACAAGTCACTTGAAATATGCAAAGAAAGAAAGAAAGAAAGAAAGAAAGAAAGAAAGAAAGAAAGAAAGAAAGTCCTTTTTATGTCTTATGATGTATGGTGACAATGTAGCAGAACTAAGAATAACCATCCTGATCATGCGCCCCTCTGGCCTTGTTTGACAGCTCTTTCAAACAAATGGACAGAAACCCCCCACAGAACAGAACAAAGGCGCACAAGACTTTCCATATAAATGTGGAGTGGAAAGAACACTAAAACCAATGTAAAAGTGAGCAGATGTGCCCAACACAGAGATGACACCATGTCACTGGTGTTGAAAAAGCCACATGCGTCTGATGTTGGGGATGTGTAAAACATCTATCGTCATTCGAGGAGTGCAGAGGAAAGGATCTGTGGTGCTGAAGCTGATGGGTCTGTTGCCATTTTCTTTTCTGTTGGTAAATGTCTGGGGTGCTGCTCCTGCCACCTTCTGGACTTTTTTTTTGGGACAGATGCATCAGATGAAGAGGAAAAGAAAACTTGAATTTACTGTCTGCCATCCAGACTGCATTCTCTTGAAGACTGCTGAAGTTAATAATAATAATAACAATAATAATTTCATTTAAATAGAACCTTACATTATAAAAGACAACAAAAGTATAAGTTTAAAAACATTGCAGCCCCAACCTTCTCATGAAAGCTATTCCACAGTCTGTGAGCTCTACTGAAAATGCCCTGTCACCTGCCCTGTCTGTATGTATGTATGTATGTATGTATGTATGTATGTATGTATGTATGTGTTCTTACTTACTTTCATACATGATAAAACCCGGAGCACAATTATTAGATCAAAAATAAAGAACTAAGAATAACCATCTGTGGTGAACCCTATAGTAAATTCCTGTTGCTGCTGACCCGGCATCAGACATTCCTGTCTTTCAGGTTGACTCTAAACCGCTGCAAAGTAGCGCTGCCCAAGTTGCATCTTTTGATTTGAACCTTTTCTAGAACCTGAGCTAACAAAGGAAGTTTAAATTTGGCCTACAATTATTAAGATGAGAGATATCACAAGAGAGCTTGTTTTTTAAGAACTATATATTATACAATATTTAACAGAACCTGTTTAAGGCTACCAAAAACAAAACAAAAGATTTCAAATCACACGAGGGCTAATTTTAAAAACCGTGCAGAAATAAAATGATGCAGAAGTAATACAGTGAGTAGAGAAGCATCAGAAGGATCCATGGTTTACAGGATCAGGGCGTACACATCCAGGGTCTGACTGACCCATATTCCAGAGCCAGGAAACTTGTCCTCACCACCACCACCTCCACAGGCAACCCCGTCCAATGCAGGTTAGCTGCAGAGAGCCTGCTGGTTGTGATCCAATGTGACCCAGTGTTAATTCCCTGGTGAAAGCCACCCAGTCAGTCCAGTGATGCCTCAAAACCTCAAGGTTTATATGAACAAGCTCCACTTTGAATGGGAACCCAGGAACTAGGCCGGTAATAATAGACCTCAGGAAAAAAAAAGTTTTGACCAAAGAGCGAGCAGTGAACAGGGACTCACCCCGTTCGCCTGCTCGTTTTCTTTCCCTGCAGGTTTTGGGAAAATGTCGAACACACTTCCTGTAAAGCGATGTAGTATTTATTACAGCCTTTAGTTTTTGATGGCTGGGGTCATGTAGCCTGCTGTCTATTTATCCTAGAGGTCATTTAGTACTGGTTTGGGGGCCAGGAGAGGAAGACAGGAACGCAATCTAAGATGCAGGAACTAAATTGGTAGCAAATGTATAGCCTCCAACTCGTCCACTGGCCGTAATGCATTTCTCAAACGCTCTGCTCGCCGTGCTCCAAGATGCGGGGACGGCTTGCCTCTGAAATAATATTTCAACAGTGGTTACAGATGCAAAACCGGCGCCATCTCTCAGCTTGGGCTGCTCCCACCAAAGTGCAGCATAAGGGATTTTAATTTTATTCCTGGGAAGATATTATGCTTTGCTGTGTAGGGGTGGTGATCATAAGGTTAAGAGCGGCAGACTCATAATCAAAGGGTTGCATGTTTTAATTTCCAAGCTGAATAGCAAAGCATACCATTGCAGTGTCTTTAAGACAGCCACTTCACTTCAGCACCTCCAGTGGAGCTGGGCACTGGCTTCATTAGAAGCCTGTGGTCACCCTTGGGCACTCCTAGGATGAGCAAATGTAACTATGTGAATGTAAAGAAGGGTGATGTTTGAGAGGAAGGTGGGGGGGCATGTCTACCCACATCCCTCAAAAAGGTTGAAAACAGACATCGGTGCATGCTTCGAGGCCGCCCACACACAAGCTGCAAAAAGTTATATAAACAAATTGAGAAACACACCTTATGTTAATGAGAGATCATTTTCTGCCGCTGCAATCATTCAGGCCAGCCATTTCGAAGAAGGATTTGCATTAAAGTTTGAGATCAATGCCTCAAAGATGTTTGCGCGGGGGCTGAACGATCGTTCTGCTGCAGCTAAACTCTCCAAAAGATGACTTTGACCATCTCATTTTCATTTAAATGGCTTAGTGGAGTCCCATTTGCTCTCTGCATTCCTACAGCCAAACAGGCTCACTAAAAACCAATGAGCTGATGAAAATAGCAAACCCTAGTTGTAGTCTTTTACAAACAGCATATGGTTTGCCCCGTGCGGCTGCACAAGGCAGCACTCCTTAAATTGTCCTCTTACCATCTGTGCAATTATGAAGTTTCACACTCTAAGTTTCTTTTGTCAAAGCACCTTCAAGACAACACGGGCAATATTCAGGTGTCACATTTGATTATTTCCAACATGCACAACTTGATTTTATTAATAGCAGTATTATTATAAGGACCGTGAGTGGACATTACTCTTTAAAAATCACTTCAGTTTCTATTTTATAACTTCTGAACACATTACCAATTATTTGCCTGTTGTCCTTTATTCTTGGATAAATGGCAAAGGTTGGTTTGATATTTTCCAAAGTGAACTGCCAGGCCGCAAATTCTAAAGCTCCCGGACTATTTCACAACCTGTTTTCCGTAAAGATTTTCCAAGCATTTGCAAGACACTCTATCATCTTAGATGCTCCCTCGGGAATCGAACATGACAAACCCCAAATTCCCATAAATTCCACTGATTGCTCGTCTGTCTTCACTTAGTTGTCAGCAGCATCTGAACATCATTTGGCTGCTTTGTTTTTATTAGGAAAAAAAATGCTTTCGAGACCTAAAAATAGATAAAGTTGGGATATGTCTGATCATAACAGCGGGCTCTGATCAGCAGCCATGTATGTAGCTGTCAGGATGTTGCAGATGTTTAAAAAGATATGCCCCCACCCCCCCCAGTTCCCCCAAGGCAAGGTGAAATTAATGGCCTATTTATAAACACCTGTCACACCACCCAGATTAAGCAAAGCAGAAGGGCTTGTTTTTTTAAGGCTCTTTTTACTGTCTCGTAAGACAATGGAAGAAGAAGAATGGCAGGAATGACTGTGGTGCTTGAGCCATGAGTTGCCCCAACATCATGTTGAAGGTTTGTCCTCCTGAGCTACTCCACCGATAAAACTCATACTTGTTTGTGTATAGACTCCCGTTGTGAGAGACAAGGTGATGATATGCATCAGGACTGCCTTTCTGTATCAAATACCCTCTAAACATTTACTGCATTGAGCGAGACTGACACAGGTGCCGCTTCCACTGAGGAGCGATGCCAAGGAGTGTTGTTACTCAGCTTCTTCATGATTATTTGGCAAATCAAGCAAGAGTTAGAAAGTTTTGTAACTTTTCAGTAAGTCTTTTTGCCTCACTCCTGTATAGTATCAAAAGACTTGATGCCAGTACCTTGAGGTGATTCAGTTCAGTGTCAGAATGAATTATGGAGTGTGTATTGTTACCTAATTTACACTTTATATACTGTCTGATTGAAGACTGAATAATTTAAACCATTTTTAATCACCAAAACGATGACTTGCTTTAATATATATATTTTTTTATATATATTTGTAGATTTCCGTGTTGCCATTAACATTCTTGTTTAAATGTTTACAAATATGTCTGAAAATTTCTTTAAGTTTTGATATTAAGCAAACTGCCATGCTGAGAAAAAAAATACCAGCATCAAAGTTACATATGCTTGAAGGTTAATATCAAAAAGATGACGGAGATCGTCCACTCCTCAGCAATTCAGTGGACTTAATTTTACTTTTTAGGCGTGTTGCTGCCCTCTACCTGAAACAGAAGTGTACTGCACCTTCTCCATGTTTTTTTTTTTAAACCAAGCTGCAACAGGCTTTTCTCGTGCGATCATCCTCCTCATTTCCTAGACAAAGAACTGTTTAAAAGAAGAAAACGGTCACATGAACTGATATAAAGTTTTATTACAACAGAAGAAGTAAGTGGTGAATAGCAAGTAACAAAGCTGCACGAAGAAGCTCAGGAAATGACAGTACACAAACCTCACATTTGTGATGTTTGGAATGAACTCATAATTTCTGTATTGAAGTAGAGTACAAAGAAGTGGGCTGACTACCATTAATGGAAGATGAACATATATCATCCATAAATATGAGTGACCTATTAAATGTGTTTTTTCCCCTCACTTTTTATAGAAGTTAAAGAGACAATTAGAACAGAAACAGCTGGAAACGTACAGAAACCCATCACACCAAAAAGATTCAGAATTTTTTCCATGCATGAAATTTCTTGATTGGACTTGAAAACCTTCCACTAATATAATGTTTTATGACTACAACTATGCAAAACAACAACAAAAAAGACAATTCTGAAACTAGAGAGCCTGGAACCAGAAAGAGAAGCTTTGTGCATGTTATTCTCAATGCTTTAAAGAACTGTGGGTACGTTTTGTTTAATTTGTATAATGGTGCCATTTGGTAGCATTATAAACCACTAACTCACATTTTAATATTTCATCTTAGTAATGCAACACCTGTGTACAACAAGATGAGGTGGCTTATTTAAGACTGTTACTAAATATCACTGTTTGTGAACTGCAGAATAAATATGATGGACATCCAGAAGCTGCACAGTTACTTGGCTCAGTCGCTTTCTGAGGAGTCACTTGAGCTGGAAGAGGAAGAAGAGTCATGTTTCCTTTTCTTCTGTCTTTTTTTGTGATGCTTGCCGTGCTCCTTTTTGTTTTTTTTGCTTTTCTTCTTATGGCTTTTTAGTTTCTTTTTCTTCCCCCTATGGTCCTCATCAGAGGACGACTGCGACCTGCTGCGCTTCTTTTTCTTTTTTGAAATTCCCTCCTCACTCGATGAATCAGATCTACGTCAATAAGAAAAAGTAATCAAAAACTACAATTACATTTATCAATAAAGGCAAACAGTATTTCATCTATGAAGAGTGGGCAGATAGATAGATAGATAGATAGATAGATAGATAGATAGATAGATAGATAGAGAGAGAGAGAGTGAGTCTGTCTTACAAAAGTACACAGGTACTACTAGTAAATACCCCAAAACAACGAGTACAAGAATCCCTGCAGCTCTCTTTTAATGTATCAAACTGTGAACATTTGCATACAGGTTTATCAGGACATCAAAAAATATTTAAATTACCTCTTTCTTAATTTTCTGTCTTTGCTCTTCTTACGTTTCTGTCTTCTTTTTCTATCATCACCATCATCACTGTCATGGGAACCTACCACACAGAAGAGAAAAAAGTAAAAATAAAAAATTTGAAAAAAATACTGCCCATATTGAAAGTGGAGCAGCACCTTTAATATCATAAATAGAAAGAACCACCAAAAAAGCTCCTAAAATATCTGCTGTACAGAGATAAAAATAAACATTTTTTTACTCAGGCTCTACCGTACACTGACGTTTGTGGCCATTGGATTATGTAAAATTGCTGCATTTATTGTAAATTGAATTACTACCTATTATTGCAGATTTTTAAACTTTAAAAGCTTATGGAAAACAAGGGTAGATGCATTGAATCTGACCTTTCTGATGCTGGCCGCTTCGCTTCTCACTGCGCTGAATCTGAGGTGCGTCATCTTCGCTCTCCTCACTGCTGGTGCTGCTTACATCCAGAACAATGTCCTTCTGAGGGTCCACTTTAACAAAATTTCGGCACTCAAACGTCAAGTGGCCCGCTGAAACCAAAAAATCAACCAACTTTAATTTAGAAAGCACTTTAAAAGAGCCACAGCAAATACAAAGATTAACGTCAATGAGAGCAGTAATGAATGTAACATCTCTGAATAATAATCTGGCTGAAAAAGCTGCACAAAATCCACCAGAATCCATCCCAACTCTGCAAAGCCCATTTTCACTGAGTAAATATGTAAGATACAAGCACAGCATCCACACGTATCTTAAGCTTGTAATAGAACTTGTTGGTTAGTTTTACTTACGATAGCCACACTTCTTGCACCCAGCTCTGATGTTGTCCTTATTAGGTCCTGTAAGATTAAAAAGAGGTTTTTATGATTTTCATGCAAGCATGCATATACACATTCACCAGCTACTTTACTATGCAATCCTGTAATTAAACACATAAGGTTTTACATGGCTTGTAGGCTTTCACTTTTGTTAGTTGAGCCTGATTGAGAATTGGTTTGGCTCTACATAAAATGCTGAAAGGCTGATAAAGAATGACCTCGTTACTATGCATTTTAAACATCCAAAACATGCTGTATGTATACACCCACAGCTACTTTATTAGGTACATCCTGCTAGTGCAGGGTTGGACCGCCTTTTAGCTTCAGAACTGTCTTAATTCGTCATGGCACAGATTCAAAAAGGTGCTGGAAATACTCCTCAGAGATTTCGATCTACATTGACATGATAGTTGCAGATTTGTTGGCTGCACATCCATAATGTAAAGCTCCCATTCCACCACATCCCAAAGGTGCTCTATTATATTGAAATCTGGTGACGGTGGAGGCCATTTGAGCACAATGAACTCACTGTCATGTCCGAGAAACCAGTTTGAGATAATCTGAGCATTATGACATGGTGCGTTATCATGCTGGAAGCAGCCATTAGAAGGTGGGTACACTGTAGTTATAAAGGGATGGACATGGTCAGCAACAATGCTCAGGTAGGCTGTGGCATTTAAATGATACTTGGTAATAAAGGGCCCAAATTGTGCCAAGAAAATGGTAAATGGACTATTTCTTATACAGCACTTTTCTACTCTGATTAAGCACTCAAAGCGCTTATACAACACGTTTACCGTTACCCCATTCACACCAGCACTTACGTGTGTAACTAAGCTAAGTGCTTTAATTATCTAACATTCTCACACATTCATACTACGCTTGCGTCAGAGAGCAACTTGGGGTTAAGTATCTTGCCCAAGGGTACATTGGCATGCAGCCTGGAGTAGCCAGGAATCGAACCACGGACCTTCCAATCAGTGGGTGACCTGCTCTACTTCCTGAGCTACAGCCATCTACAGCACCTGAACTGTTGATACAAGGCGGGATGGACCAATGCGTTCAGGCTGTTCATGCCAAATTCTGACCATCCAAATGTCACAGCAGGAGTTGAGACAGTTTCCCAGTCTCAATTTCCTGTTCTTAGCTGACAGGAGTGGCATCTGGTGTGCAGCATGTTTGTTAATGCAAATATCCACAGCTGTACCTAATACGGTCACTGGGGATGTATATGTTAAGAATACTGATATATTATTTGAATTTAGATTTTTTTTAACACTATGATCTATCAAAAAGGTAATAGACCTAATACTACTTACATACTGTACAATTTAATATAAACCAAAAGTATCACAATTCAATCCATAACTGCTCATGTGGAGTATTTTTGGACTTATACCTATACACATCACTCTACCTTGCAGCTACAGTCAACGAGAAACGTGCGGAAATACGTACACTACACTGTCCTGAGGAAAATTTCTGGCTGAGTTAGTCATTGCAGCTTTAATTCGGGACACTTAAAATACACACACACACACACACACACACACACATAAGGATCTGTGTTCTTAAATTAAAGTTAAGCTAACATAAACGTAAGCCCCACTGTTTAACCCATGCGCTACTCTGCCAGCTCTTACGATTTCAGAGTAAACTACGTGATTAATACAACAGAAACTACAGTTAAGTAAGTTACACGTCTAAAATCTCATGCCCACCTGGTGTAGCCATTACACTATCCACAACAAAGCCGAAAAACTACTAAACTTGTCGTTGTTATAGCGCGCATCAACCTACTGTGTCCTAACATCAAACAGCGTCGATTGGAAACACTCGTTCTAGAACTACAGCGTTCCCCCCATATGGTTCCCCCTCGCTTTTCTTCTTGTTTTTCCCCGGTTTTGTAACGGGAGGAAGACCACACTAATGGTTCATTAGCGCCACCAAGTGGGCAGGAGTTGGAGCGGCAGACACATGGTTCTGCCAAGCATTTCTTCCATTAGCAAATACTTCACAGAAACATTTTAAACCAGTCTAAAAAAACACATAAAAAATTGAAGCTTTAGAACCTAATGTTCTATTTTATCCTCTATTTACACTTATGTGAACTATGAATATCTGCCTGTCATCATGCATATTCTATAAGGGAAAAAGAAACAGAAATATTTGCACCATGCATGACTGCTTTCAGTTGTGGTTTTTGTAAGGGGTTAATTGAAGGCAGCCAGAGTTAGACTGGCAGTTGGAAAATGTTGACAGATGCATGGCCCCCAGACATGCTGTCATCATCATGTCTGTGTCTGTGACACAAACACGTGGACGCACATATACGCAAATAATCTCTGACGTGATCTTTTGATGATGCCATGTGCTTCAGCAAGGTCTGGTTTTAATGGTGTGATTCACCTTATTTGCAATAGAAATGTAGATTGCTTCCAACTATGCAGATAATATCTCACAGCTCTGAAGTTCATCTCGGTCAAAGAAATTTTGCACCTCTTTTTTTTATTATGCTATTGTAGGAAATTAAAAAAAACATATGGGCCCACAAATAATAGAAACAAAAGTGAGATAATTAAAACAAGGGGGAAAAAGAGCCCCCAAACTGCCAAGTTGTTACATAAAGAACTAGCAGAAATTATGATCCATAATAAGCTTAATTATAAATTAAAGAAATAAAATTTATTCCAGATACTGCTAAAAAGAGCTTCTTATTATGTAATTATCAACCTCAAGCATTTTTGACCACCTTGACTGAGCCTCTGTAGGCAAAAACCTCCAACAACAACAACAAAAATGAAAACCACATATGAGACCCAAAAAAACATAATGCAGTGATGGATTTCCAAATGAGTACAGGAAGGTTGAAAATGAACTTGCCCATTTAACTCCACACTAATTTTAGTTGCCCCTTGACTAAAAATACTATTCCTTTTGTTTAAAAGCTTTACACGTTTCTAAACTTAGTACAAAAAGGAATGAAATTTGGTTTTGGACAATTATTTCTTGCTGGAACAGTGTTTCTTCTTATATCATTGGAAAAACTGCTTATTTCCCCTTAAATGGTGCCACATCTGTAAGGAAAATGCATTTGTGGTCGAGCAGCAGAGTTGAGTATGTGGATTGCACCCTTGAAAAACTTGCCAAATCTTCTCTGTCAATGCCAAACAGCTTATTCTGCTATTGACTCATGTTAGGCATTGTTTATTGAATTGGATAACTGAAGAAACAAGTCTGAAGAAACAAGACATATTGTCAGTTTAACAATTTATCCATTTAACAAACAGTGGCATCAGTAGCATGTGGAAGAACCGTACACAGCCGCAATAGACTGGCACCTTCTCATGCTGGTCACCAGCTTGGTTACACACTGTTTTAACCAGCAATCATCCAAACCAATTGGAGGCAAACACCCTCTGGCTCAGGCAACAGCAATACTGGCTCAAGCTCTCCAGTCAAAGTTAACTGGAGGACTCAGGAATACAACACAGAGTTTTAGAATTGGCCGGATCAGAAACACGAAAACAAAACATTTAGACAACAAAACATTTAGTTTTACTGTCGACTGGCTCATGAACTAGGCAGTCTTTTAAGCTGCCAACTCAGAAAAACAAAACAATAACTTTTTAATATGACTAGCTTGGAAGCCAGCAACTCAAGCTCTGTCTCAACACTTGCCAGTTATAAAACAGAGAACGCAGTCTCATCTTCTGATGAAGAACACCAGGGAATTAAACAGTTTTACTCACTGTGGGGGTGATCTCAGAAGAGGGAGCACAGCGTTGGCAGGCTGGAGCTGCGAAGGGCACACGGCATTGACAGGCTGAAGCTTGAAGTGATGACAAGGGGAACCCTGCTTCTTCTTGGAAGAGGAGGTTGGACCTGACATGACCTCCAACAGGCTGAGCAGCGCAACTTCCAATAGATTGGACAACGGTGACGAGGCTGGAATGACTTGCTCAGGATGATGAGTGTGACATCCCCTCTTTACTGTGGGGGGAGGAGCATTGGGTGAAGACTCATCTCCTGAACATTGACCTACCAACACGGAAGCTGGACCAGACAAGGAAAAAGCAGTCTGGGTGAAGATGCTGGCTTGACCCCAGTGAGAAATGTGGATCGTGACTGAGCGAATGCAACAGATCTCTAATATAAAAGTGCTTGAGAGTAGACTCTAGAGATTACTAGTGATTGAAGCAGTTGAGGGTTCTTGGAAATGATGCCCTTGGTCGCTGATATTGCAACTAGCCAAACTCTGGTATTGGTAGATTTAACCAGGTGGCTAGAAAGGGTTAAGCTTTGTAACCAGTCAAAGGTTGACCCAAACACAGGAGACAGCAAACATGGACTATTCTCAGAATCTACAAGAAAGAAACAAAGCCCAGAAATCTAAAAACATTTACTGAAACTGAGCACAACTGTACAGAAGGCCAGGAATTGTTCAGATATAAATAAATTCAGCAATTATATATATATATATATATATATATA
>VUQK01017938.1:0-18290 GCA_015106715.1 Bujurquina vittata
AACACACCTGAGTCAAATATAGAAGTCATTAACAGGACTCTGGAGAACCTGACTGCATACTGAGGAGGCAATTCAGTCATTTGATTCAGGTGTGTTGGATCAGGGACACATCTAAAACCGGCAGGACAGAGGGGCATGAGGCCTGGATTTGAGAACCGCTGGACTAGAGTGACCAACCTGCACACTACCTGGATTGATTACAAGAAAGTCTATGACTAGATACTGCACACATGGATCCTGGTATCCCTAGAACTATACAAGATCATATAAGAGCCTTCATCAGGAACTCAAAGGGAATGTGGGGAACAACATAACGCACTTCAAGCTAATTGCATAAGTCAGCATCAAGTGCAGGATTGACCAATGAGATTCTTTGTCCCCACTACTGTTCTGCAGAGGCCTGAATCCCCTCAGTCAAATCATCGAGAAGACTGGCTACGGATACCGACTACAAAATGGATCAACCCTCAGCCACCTCCTGTACACAGATGTCTTCAAGCCGTATACCAGGAGTGAACGAGATATCGATTCACTGATCCACACCACCAGGATCTATGATATCAATGCCATTCGGACTGGAGAAGTGTAGACAGATGGCAGCAAAGAGAGGGAATTTAGGGGATTTCACTTCTGAAACGCAACATTGCAGACACTGAGGACAGCTTCAAGTACCCTGAAATCCCACAGGCAAAAGAGAACCATGAAGATGCCATTAGAAAAACTGCAACCTCCAAGTACCTGCAGAGAGTAAGAAAAGTCCTAAAGAGTCAGCTGAATGGGAGAACAAGATCCGGGCAGTCAACACTTACGTCCTGCCAGCTGTCATATACCCTGCTGGAATAATAAGCTGGCCAAAAGAGAAACTAGAAGCCACTGATATCAAGACAAGAAAGCTCCTTATCATGCATGGAGAGTTTCACCCCAAATCCAGCACCCTGAGACTGTATGCTAAGCGGAAGGAAGGAGACCGAGGACTAGTGAGTGACTCAGAACCACTATCTTAGATGAAACAAAGATCCATTAGTACATCAGGAAGATGGCCACAAAGGATCAGGTGCTTAGTGAGTACCTCAGGCAGGAGAAACACGAGAGAGAAGAGGAGGAAGAACAGGAACCATCATGGAAGGACAGGTCTTTGGACAGCATGTACCACCAACGTATAGAAGAAGTGACTAATATAGAAAAATCTTTCAAAAGGTTGGACAAGCTGAACTGACAGACAGCACAAACGCTCTAATCATGGGAGCACAGAAACAAGGTCTAAGCACAAGATCCAAAGAGGCTGGGGTCTACCACACCAGGCAAGACCCCAGGTGCAGGCTGTGCAAAGATGCCCCTGAGACAGTCGAGCACATAATAGCAGGGTGCAAGATGCTGCAGGCAGGGCATACATGGAATGCCATAACCAAGTGGCTGGAATAGTATACAGGAACATCTGTGCCGAGTATGACCTGGAAGTCCCGAGGTCAAAATGGGATATATCCTACTGGTGGTAGAGAATGACCGACCTAAGACCCTTTGAGCATTCCAGATACAGACAAACTGGTAATGGCTAACCAACCAGATAGTGTAGTGGTGGACAAGAACAGGATAAAAGCCATAGCGATAACATACTGTGTATAATTTACAGTCGGTAGTAGTATAGCTGCGGTAGCTTTTGTAGTGTAGTGTCTGTACCAGCACCCTCCTGCAGTGCCCGATATCTAGATAGACCAGCACTAACTTGTAGCATAAGCTTAGGGAGCTTCATACTGGGATCTGCTTACAACCATACCCACTGTACTTTCTTTTTAAGTAGTACCAGATTTGAGGTATTTTTCTATTGTTTTTTCTCAGAGCACAAATCTTTCTGTAACCATATAAGGCAATAAGGAAATCCACCGTTGTTGATGTCAACCAGATTTAAGAGTATAAAAAAACAGTGTGAAATTGTGGTTTTGTGGCAGTCTGAATAATACCAATACGCTAACATCATTACTGGAAATGTAAGGACATATTTAATATGTGCATCCACCATTTTAACAGGATATATTTCACAGAAATAGAGGAATGGCATAATAGGTCCATTTTAAATTGCCACGTCTCAGCTTTAATTTAAAAAGGTTAGCGTCAATACTGAAGGAACTGTGTGTGCTAACAGCACATGACTCACAGTAAGGAAGAGCTGATGAAAGCCTGCGGAGCAATCACCAGGGAAGATATAACATGTACACTATCTGTGCAAGCAATTTTCCACACACTATGATGGTTTTGTTTTGTGTATCTGTCATGTCATGTTCCCTAATTTTTCTGTCCAAACCCTATATCACTTTTTATATTGATGTAAATCCACTTAACTAAAGCTAATAAATATATTCGTGTTTAATTTATAACAGATTACTTTTAAAGTAAACATGCACAAATAATTGTGTTAGATAATCTTTTAATTTATTTTGTCAGTAAAGGCAGCTTTGACACAGCAGTGCGTCCTCTGGCCTTTCTATACAAGTGTAAGCTCAGCTCTGAGTAGAGAGAATAACTTCCTCTGCTGGGCAAAGGCCAGTGCTGCAGTGGAAGTAGGGAGTTTTCAGGTACTTGCACTGCAAGTAGCAGCACAGAAAAATACACCTTCATGAATGGAAGGTGTATTGGATGTGCATTGCCCTGAAAGGAGTATATAATGTGATTATAACCACAGACTGAGATTTGGCTGCATATCTTAAAGTGATTGCTGAATTTACTCCAGCAGTGGAGAATAGTCAATCCATTTCTGGCATGCAGACTTTGTTCTTTGTTCTTGAAAGAATAAATCAAAAATAATCACTCAGAGAACAAGAGTCGAGGACAACTTTGATAAATAGTTTAACTCAGTTATGAAGTAAAAATAAACTGTTTATTTCAGAGCTATGCAGATTAAAACTGTCTTTTATAAAACACAGGCTGTGGTAACTTGTCAAAAACCTTTATACACTCATCTTTTTTGACAGATTGTTGCATTTCAAACTTTGCGTAATGCTACTTTGTGTCCCTTTTTGCAAGAAATACAGAAAAACAAATAGTTTATTGTTCATCTAAAATATATATTAGTATGAATTTTACCTTAATAAAGTTAAGCTAGTTAATCTAATCTAATCTTTACCAACTCCCCAAACAACTGATTTGCTGCATGTAAAAATTTAAAAAAGCATGTGAAATAATTTTAACCAAGTTATAATGAAATATCAACAAGATACCTGGAGCTGGCCAGTGTACAGATGATCCCTGATAACAGAGCGTAATAAAAATCATCACACTGCCGCCGCCCACTAACAGGTGAAGAGATAATCAGTGTTGTTCACATCACCGCTCAGTGGTCCGAATGCTCTGGTTGATCGGTGTACGTGCTTTTAGGCCTCTTGGCCAATTTAGGGGTCTCTGGCCGCTCAGCGTGGAATGAACACACACAAAAGGCCTGACCTATATGATAATACTGTTTTATTAAAAACTTATATTAAACACTTTAAATTTTTGTTTATGTTTTCATTTGTTAAATCCTGTCATACTTCAATCAGTCATGAAGATGGCTTTGAGAAAAGAGTGATGAGGTTTTCCTCTTGCATCAATGACTAATTTGTCACTTGCATAGTTAAAGTTTGGAGGTCATCTCTAAAGCATTGCTGTGAGCGTTAGTCTGAGAGATGGAGTTGTTCCGGCCTTATTAATTTTACCTTCTTTACTGTCTAATCCCACAGTCCAATCAGCCCTGCGATGATCCAGGGTATACCCCGCCTGCTATTGACAAAATAACACTAACAAGAAATAAACTACATGTAGACTCTATTAGCAAACCTGTAGTATTTGGTAGAGAGCAATAGAGTCGATATTTAACCGACAGGTGAGTTATATAGTCAGTACTTACTATACCTACTTTATTGAAATGTAGAAAGTGGGGATTCCCTCTCAACTGACCTCGGTCACTGAACAGCTGGTAGTAGAGCCAGTTTATTTATAGCATCACTCCTAGGCTTCAGCCCGATTGGTTAGCCTGCGACATCAACTTCTGATTGGCCGAGCATTGTCTAACATGTTGGCCAGGGACAACTCACGGCCATAAATAGTATAGATTATGACTCATCTTTGAGCAATATTAAAGCCATACCTGCTGCTCAGCAATAATTCTCAAATGTAAACAACATGCTTTATGTTTTGTACTTGGTTAGCTTATGATTCTAGTGTTGTCATACATAATGCATTGATATGAGCAGATTATGCAGTATGAGGGCATTATGTAGTGATATTCTGTACAGACATGAAGTTACTATGATATGAATACCTTGTACATAGAAAGGCGTTATGTAGTATACACCATTGTACAATACAGTAGTATGTACTTTCTGTAATTTGTTTACAAAGGAAATTTTATTCGTTTTTCCTAGGATGTGGTTACTAAACGTTAGTTATAGAAATGTTAGAGAATTACAGAATATCACTGTTATACAGCATGATTCAAATTGTTTTGATTATATGAGTATCGTTAATATTCATTTTGCTGGAATGTGTATTATATCTTTACTAACCCAGGGGTGACTAAAAGTATTTGGATAAAGGTTTAGGGCAAGGCCTTCAAATGAAGGCAAAACAGTTTTGCAGAGGTTAATAAGACGTCTGCTGAAGGGTTTTCTATTCTGAAATTGGACTGCAATGTTATCTTTCTGTATTTATTTGACATAATTATTAAGCTCTCTCTCACACACATTATTTTGGAACATTTCTGGCCTCTTTTCCTCATCCTCCACCTGTCTGTACGTTTGTTGAATGCGCTGTGACCTGCTAGCCACCATTGCTACGTTTTAGCAGTGCCAATTACTAAATGCTTCATGATTGTGTGCTATGATGTTTGAAATGAATTGTCATTAATTATGTGTGTGAGTCACATGATTAGAACTGTGCTCATTTAATGCAAGCCCCCTCCCCATATGCTCTTCATTGCTGCTCAGGGCCAGTATTATAATACATTAAAGCCACTTGAAGAAAAAAACCGTTTTATCTTTTCACTGGGGTAACTGTATTTGAAAAATTCACATCATGCATGAAATTAAAACTGGTATACCACCCAGCACTGTAAGTTCCTAATTAGCCGACTTTGTAAAAAACTGAGGAATAGAATACAGCTGCCTCTCAAGTGAGTCTCGGCTCAGTCCTGTTGGACTGCAGCTGGTAGTTCTGGTTCTCCTCTGTGCACTCGGAGAGTTCAGCACTGGAGCATGAACAAAGGTGACTGAACATCTTCAAGTTTTTGAAAAAAATACGTTTTTGAAAGCATAGCAGCTGTAATTCAAGACAATGATGTACACTATTTTCAAGAAGTAATTGATATCCATGAAACAAAAATAAGAAGATTATTTCATTGTAAATTGGTCGTGGATGACGCGGTTTTCTCACTGAATGAGAGTATGGACAGGACAAGCCATTTTTTTTGTTGTTTTGCCAATTTCAGGCCATTTTTGAAGCTAGCACAGAGACAGTCAGTCACGATTACGTTCACGTCTTCACAGATTAATTTAACGTGGATATCTTTGGATGTGGCAGGAAGCCAGAGTACCCAGAGAAAACCCACAGTGATGAAAGTTTCTGGACACACCCCGGAGCGCGGGCTCTGCTGTATTTCAAAATAATACAAAAATCTATTTGGCTTTATGTTCTGTGTATAAAAAAAAGAATAAAAAGTTTTCATTAGTGCCAATTAAACCTATACATACACCATATACCTGTCATAGGCCATACTTGGGCTGTAGGTATGAGGCTGTACAGTCTGCTGGCATTACACACACATTATTTGCATAATCAGTAAAAGATAATCAATACATGCCCACATTGTGAATAACCAACATCAATCTAAAATCAGACCAAAGAAAAAAGCATTGTGTTAGCTGCATGCTAATGCGAGTCAGGGCTCTGTTATTGTTCGGTTTCTGAGCCTGATGGACTACTGATGACAGTGGGCCGGTCTCTCTAATAGAAATCTTTGTTGTTATGCGTTCACTTCCTCATGTTTTAGCAGAAGAGTTAACACAGCGTGAAGGAAGCTAACAGCAAAGGAGGAATTTAACCCCAAAGTGTCAAACGAGTTTCCACGACTCAGTATCCTTCCCTGTCTCTCCCGCCCTCATTATTTCCCAGCTATGCAACATGTGCTCATTATAAAGCTTTTATTGCACTTACAGCAACATCACTAGTTGTCAACTAAATTAATATTATCTCCACTACACCTGTCTCTTACCTGCTCCACTGTACACCTAGCACATGTAGAGGAGAAATGAGCTCAACTGGAATTGACAGCAGTATTACACGCATAGTCTGACATAACATTTTTTACTATATTTTTATTATGAACCCACATCATTTGTTTTTGTTTGTTTGTTTGTTTTGTATTTGTTTTTGTTTTTTTGTTTTTCTTTTACAAATACCAATCCAGTAAATGTATATTTTTTCATATATTTATCTATTACATTTTACCTTGCAAAGTTAAGAAAGCATTGTTTAAATCGAGACTGATGCTGCCTTCACATAACAGAGTGCCTCCCGGTCTCTTCCTCACAGGGAGCACTGCAGCTTATTATTTAAGACTGGTTATCAGAGTTGTGCAGAAATTGGAAGCCAAGGTATCGCTATCGAATCAGACCAGTGCATCCCTCGCTGATACCTTCTGCTGTCTTGGAAGACTTCAGTAAAATGTTGTACAGATTGTTCCTTTAAGCTATGTATGTAATTGAGGAGCTGTTGAGTTTAATCACATGGATTTGAGCCACCCTGTAAAATGGATCAGACCAGATTGAGACGCATGCTCCACTTTGCTCTGCCCTTCCCCTATCCTTATTACATGTTCTATTTTTAGGAAATCCCTTTGGATTTTTTCATATTGAACTCTTTGAGTTTCCTCTCACATATAATGTCAGTTTTCTTCATACGTGGTGAACTGTTTATTTGTGTAGTGTCGTAGTCATCTTCAGATGTAGTGATGCATCTGCAACTAGTTTAAATTATCCAAGAAATGGTGCTAGCAAATGCACTTTGTTATGATGCCTGAATTTGAGTTCTCTGGGCAGTGTTTACAGGACAGTCGAGTTCCTCGTTCAAACACAGAATCTAAGGCACCGTTAATGCAGAGCACAGATTTCATTTTAAAGTCAATTCTGCAGCAAAAATCTTGAAAAGACTTCAACAAAGCTACATGATACCGGCATTGATTAAATGATGAAAAGCGTGAAATATCCCTCTGAATCAAAACGTGTTTGTAGTTATTCACGGGGATTCAGTGGTGAGAGGATAAATATATTGTTTAATGGAGTACATGATGTGATTGTGCAGCATTAAAGGATAAGGCTGGCAATAGTCTATATTTTTCATTGCTGGCAAATGCTGTGAAAATACCAAAACCAACAAAGCATCAATCTGATTTTCAAGATTTGTCTGTGCAGCAATGCTTCATCCAGCTTCTTTCTGTCATGGTGCTCCAGTGCTACTATTATGACAAATAAAGCACACACTTACTTCTCATACATTTTAGTATGCAAAATTTGCATGCGACACTGCTTGAGATCATAGTTCAGTATATTTTTGGTACAGCAGAGAATCAAAAAATACACTATAGTAATTTTCTCAAAAATCCGCCATACTTACTCTTCACCCTGTTAATTAGAGACACTCTCAAGTGTGAAATTAATCAGAAAAATGTCTACAAAAACAAGTGAAGCACCTTCAAAATGAGCTTTAAAATTAATTACTAAAAAAAAGCAGGGCCGAAGCTATATATTATTTTAGTAATTAAATATTTTGTTGATTATTCCATTGATTTATCAAACAATCAGATACAAATACATTTGTCTTATTAATGAATAATAATAAATATTCAAAAGAAGCGAAAAACATCTTTTAAAATCAGCTGGTCATTATTTTCCATTGTAGAAATTCCAGTGTTTTTAATACTGCATGCAATAATTGGAAAAACATCTCCTTTCATTCTCTGGAGCTGGAAAAAGTTGTTCTTGTTCTTCTTATTTGCTGCTCATTTTATTTTAAGACTGTACTAGAGTAGCTTACCATGCACAGTTGAATCCATATTTATCCTTAACAGGGCCTTGGAGAAGTACCTCAGTCTCTCTTTCTGAAACAAGACGTTTCTGTGTGTGTGGGGGTTGCACTCACTAATCATTGCCCTCCCAGTTTCTGTTGCTCGTAGAGCCTCAGAGCCTCCATCTGGTGGAGACCTCCTTGCGTTGTGAAGTTTTCATGTCTTGACATCAGTGGCATCTGTCGACCTTTAGGCCACACTTATCGAGTCCCAGTGATATCCCATTGTCCTCATAGTAGATCCTGGTGAGATGGATCAGTGAATCAGTGTCTCACTTACCATGTACAGGAGGTGGCTGATGGCCACTCCACTCTTGAGTCCATATCTGTATCCACTCTTAGTGATGAGCTGGCTCAGGGGCCTGACAGTGCATCAGCTTGGTATATTCCACACTTGATGATAGCCTGTGCGACTGCCTTGGAGTTGGCCTCCCGTGTTGTCTTCCACAGTCCAATTGAGCTCCTTATGAATGTGGGGCATTGAGGTGTGGGCTTTGCTGTAGTCTATCCAGGCAGTGCTCAGGTTAGTATGCCTGGGCTCTGAGACCTGGTGTACTGCTCTATCAACCAAGAACTGGCACTTTGGCACTTTCCAGTGCCTTGCTGTGCTTATGTATTGACTCGTGCCTACTCAGCTTCATTGATACAATGCTTGGGAGAAGCTTCCATGTAGTGTAGAGGCAGTTTGATGGTCCCGTACCTTTTGGAGATCCTTCATGATGAGGATTGGTCTGCCCTGTGTTAGCCAGTCTGGATGACTACCTGCTGTTAGTACCCCCTTATTTGTTCTGCTAGGTGATCATGGAGTGCCATTAGCTCTTTCAACCAGCAGGTGGATCATATCAGATCCTATTGCTGTCCAGCTCTTTATTTCGCTTAACCCTCTGAATTGGAATGGGAAGGAAAAATGTCAAAAAACTTAAAGGGACAAATTGTATGTTATTTTTCACATCAATTCACGGACCGGAAGTAGGGGCGGGGCCGGGAGTTTGGGCACCCTGCCTTAGACTATCGGAGCTCTGTTAGATATGAGAGGAGATCCCCCAGGACTGTTGTATCTGTGGGTGGCTGTAGCTCAGGAGGTAGAGCAGGTCACCCACTGATTGGAAGGTCAGCGGCTCGATTCCCGGCTGCTCTGGGCCACATGCCAATGTATCCTTGGGCAAGATACTGAACCCGAAGTTGCTCTCTGATGCAAGCGTTGGAGCATAAATGTGTGTGAATGTTAGACAATAAAAAAAGCACTTAGCTGAATCATATGGAAGTGTTTTGTATGTATAAGCGCTTTGAGTCGAACAGAGCTAGTCCATTGGTGTCATTAGGAGAATGGCCCAGTGTTGACAGGCTTGCATATAAACACAATGGGGTCATACGAACCACAGAGTGTCATTTTGAGTTGATCCGGTTCAGTTTCACCACAGTGGACTAGCCTGCCGCAGCATTTCTTCACTTGTTGATTTTCTCTGTAGGTCTTTTCCATCAAACTGTGCAAACTGTGTGTCTTTTTTTTCTTAACAAATTACGTAGTCCAGCTCAGTACAGAAATATACCATTTTGTAATGTAGTCTTGCATATCAAAGGTGTTTTTAAATCAGTAGCAAGTTCACATACTCGATCAGCAGCAGTATTTCTGCTTAACATCGGAAAATGTTTGGTTTTTGTTTGGCCACAAGATGTTGCACACCGGGCTCATTTGGATATCTCCACTGCCACTTCAAAAATGGCTTTCACATGAACATAGTGTGCTGTGATACTCGATTCTTCTTAAACTTGTCGCCTTCTGTAGCTTCTGCTGTGTTTCCAGCTTTTTGTGATATTTTGTCTCCTGTTCTATTCTTTAAGGCCCGCAGGATTGCTGACAATGACAACAAACTCAAGCTGTGCTTCCAGCCTGTTTTTAAGTTCTGTTCGGGGCTAGCTTAAATGTCACCGTATGAACTCTGACATGTATTCATCTGCTTATGTTAATTGTAATTTCCCCATTGTGGGATCAGTAAAGTATCATTTATTATCCCCGAATGGTGTGTCGTTAGAGAGGTGGGAAGTAGGGGTTGGTTGTCACAGATACTGATCAGCACAACTGCTGTTGCACTGCATTATGGGGTTTGTAGCATACGTTTTGTGGGTGCCATGTACTGACGGGCCATGAAATTATCTTGTTGGGTGGATATAATTTGCCTTGAGTTTGACATGTCGGACTTTAGAGGCTTAACCGGTGAAACAGAAGTTGACTTTTACTATTAAATATGCACAGAAATTGAAATGTTTTTATCAGAGAGCTAAGAACTTACTGCTATTGCTCATCAACAACTATGTATCCAGAAAAAAGTCATTTTCATCAATTTTGGACAGCTGGTAATACAGCAAGTAATGGAGCAGGAAGCAGCCCCCGTTACTGCTGGATGAAGAGCACCTGCTCACTAAATGATGGAAAAAGACCAATTATTGCCCGGCTTCTTTACTAAAACAACAATACTTTGTTTTGCTGAAGAGGTATCGCCAAAAGGATGGAAATTTTCCAATTCCTGTGTTTAAACACACTCAGCGGGTATGGCTGGGGTGAAAATAAGATGAAAAAGCATTGTTTCTCTACACTAAATGTTATAGTTCTCTTATAAATAGTAAAAACTGAAGAAGAGTGTACTATTGTGAGCTGAGGACTAATCCACCATGTTCCAAAAAAAGCTTATATAACATTAAAAAAGCCACAATGTTAGAATTATTATATTAGGTCTCGCAGGGTTGACCCTTTGTGGTCTTCACCCCTAAACCATATGGTGTCAAAATGTGATTTCTGGCTTTTAAAAAATGTTCTCTGTAGTCTGTAGGGGATTAAAAATTAACCATTTTAAATCACACACATTTATTTTCTTAAAAAAATTTAACATTTTTCTCCAAATCAGAAGGTTAGGTCTTAGGGTTTATTTTTACTCGCTATCAGAAAGTATTTCGACAAAACCATAACGCTGCATTAAAATAGCTGCATTCAATACAAATGCATTACATGAATTATTGCAAATACATATGCACTGAATGCAAATCTGCATTCTGTTATTCTTTTTTCACTAGCTGTCAAATAATATAGCTTTTTGTTCTTTCTTTTATCACAGACAGCTGCTGTTGTGGTCAGGAGGTTATATGGCCATGAATGCCAATTTTGAGTTTCTTTTGCGTAACACGTTGATGGCTGCCAACAGTTACTGCAGTGTATGGATACATTTGACCCTATGTGTATTAGAGGAAATCCAAAATAATTTCAAAGGAAGACCAAATTCTTGTTTCTTTAAAGATATATGCTGTACAATTACTCCACCCTGGAAAAAGAACCGTTCACGGCCCCAAATTACCATTCATGCCCATCAGGAGTGTATGTAAACTTTACAGCTGTAGTTGGAAATACAGCATATGTGTAAATATTTCAAATGTTCCCTGAGAATGGTGCTTGAAGCCCTGGAGTGTCAACACTACTCATCTTTACCGGCTCTCTGTTGGTCTGTACAGAAATACATCATTCTAGCACTTCTGTGACTGCAGCTGGCAGCTATTGGTCTATGGCAGTTGATGTAATTTTGATTTCAAGAGAGATTAAGTGTTCCTTCTCTGCTAGCACTTGTTTGGATGTGTTCATAGTCAGGGTTCATTTGGCTTTAAAATTCAAGTGTCTGAGCCTTACATAGAGATTGTGAGTCAGCTTCAGAGGATTTTCAGTTATCCCAAGCCATGGAGCAGCTTTGCAGACAAATTATCCTCCTTCAACAAGTCCTCCTGACTGACAGCTGGGCGTTTGGCTCAAGACCAAAATCTGTAAACAACAACAGTCTGTGAGACGCAAAATTTGCACATGGAGAAACTTTCTCTGCACTCACACAGCACTTCACATCACCTGCCAATTTGAGAGCGTGTCTCGGAATATCAAAGTATCGTTGGTTTGTCTCACATCTTCAAAGCTGTCAAGGTTTCATTGTATATGGTGTAAAAGTGAGGACTGAATGACGGCACAGAGCTATTGACTGGGCTTTTAAAGTTTGCTGCTCCTTCCCCGGAAAATAGAAAAACTGTTGAGGAAAGGGTGGATAAAGATTGAAAGGAAGGTGAGCGATTCCGAGGGAATCAAACAGGATCAAGGAGAATTTTGATAGATTAGGACGAATGCGCTTGCATAATAACCCCAGTTCTTGTGGTAGTGTCAAGATGCCGTGCCAGTGTTCTCATTTCCCCAATGAACATGTGCAACCGCACTGCAGCTCAGCCATAATTTAAGTCTTGGACAAAAAGCTTGATCCACTTTAGTCACACTTGAAATCAGGATTAGAAAAATCTCTTGGCACGTGATCTGAGAGAAGTCAAATCAGGTCAGTCGAAATTCAGTGGGACATCCAAAAAGAGAGCGAGCTCATGCTGTCACTTCTGCTGTGCTCGTTTCAAGCAGATGGATGGCCAATTGCAGCTCCAGATGTGCTTAGAATCCATCTGAGCACAAAAAAGAATGGCATCCAAAAACAAAAAGGCCTCCCTCTCACTCTGAAGAGTGAGTGCCACACTGATTGAAAGAGTGAAGGGATAATTGTAATCAGGCTGATGCCAGTTTTCATTATGTTCTCAGCCACAGGTCTTAATGCCGCCCTGCACTCAAGCAAAGCCAGCCGCTGAAAAGAGGCTGTTGTTGTGTGACTCAGGGCTCTTCTGCTGAGCAGACTGGATCAGATGAAGACAGGACTGACAGCTTTAGATCACTGGACTCTTAATCTGCTGCTGTCTGTTGGATGTGATGTAATCTCAAAATGTGGGATTAAAAAGAGCACGCACAAACACAAAAGGAGCCACATCATTTTCTGTGCAGCTTTCAAGGGTCACTGCAGGGGTTAATAGACTGTTTGAGCCATCTGAGAAGCGATGCAGCCATGTTATTTTCCCTCTAATTCTTGCTTTAAAACTTCTCCATCGACAGTCCAAGGTACACTTTAACCTGAAATGTTTAACTAAACCAGGATCCATCTTCTGCTATTACTGTCTGATGAATAAGCATGGCGAGCTATATATGCGATAAGATGTAAAACACACATATGATATATATGATTTATTACAATAGCAGCATCTGAATTGTTGTTGTTTCGTCTCTTCTTTTGCAGATAATTGCAATGGTCCTCTGGTATCAGCGTTACCCCATTCATCCTTTCACAGTTCCTCTGAGTCCTCAGTCAATTATGCTGCCTACAATGCCAAGCTCAACAGAAGAGATGGTGAGTACAGCGGATGTTCCTGCATTATTCAGGGGTTCTAAATGCTTGTAGTTAACAATAACCGTTGAGGTAACAGAGCAGAAAAGACTCTTCTGAAGTGTTTTTATAGTGGCTTTATGGGTTGTTTTGGAAGGCACTGGCAAAAAGGCTTTCTGAATGTACCACATGTAGAAATTCAAAGGGGTCCGTGTCCCTAGTTGGAAGAGGTAGCCCGCCCATTGGAAGCTGCGATTGGTAGGCGCAGAAACTCAACAGGGCAAAGTCGCCAGAGCAAGTTGATCTGCAGTAAGTGCATCCTCTTGCAACTGACTGTATGTAAAAGATGGTGTTGCCATTGTGATTTCACTCATTGGAGAAAAGTGTTTCCACCGTTGGCATTGTGATGTGAAACAGAACATGGCAAAAGACGGGTGGGTCAGACTGAAAAACCAAGAGGCAGTGCATGCTTGGAACTATGTCAAACATAATGCAGGCATCAAGCCAAAGTATGCACTGCTGTATCGTACTTTTTTGATTAGAGCACGAGGGTCAGTATATAGTGAAAACTCAATGAAGCAGAATTAGTAATACAGTGAAGCTGCAATACGGTAGGTTAACGGTGATATAGGGAGGGACATCTGTGTCTGTATTGTGGAGGATACAGCCTGTACAGCAGCAATATGAGGCCAGGCCAGACAGTCCTGAAAAGGATGTTTCTCATTTTTAGAGATATTGCGTGAATCCAAGAAAGCAGAAGCAAAAGTCTGAATTAATATCAGTAGTATTTAAACCATCTGCACATAATGATCCCTCTGTGAGATAGTTAGGAATGATTTTTTTCCGCTAAAGGTTTATTTGTGAAGAAATTCATGCTTTTCTCAACAGAGCTCTGACTCTTTCATAAAAGATCTTCTAAACTAGTGAGATGTTTTTTTCTCTCCAGCTTACTGGTTATCTCCTCTAAGTTAGTGAATCATACCAAGGAGTAGAGCATCTCTGACTTTCAGAGGAGCCACAGTATCCAGGGTCGTACACAGTGAGGATGTACCAATATTAATGTCTGTGGGAGAGAGTTCAGGTAGCTGCTCTGCCTTGTATGGGCACGTGGCATTGAAGAAGATAACACTAATCACTTCCTCAAACTTAGTTATAGCAGAAAGGAATATGAACTAATTGAGAGAGGACACAGAAAGACCGGACAGAGGGAGGAACAGACAGGGAAATACTGAGGAAACTAAACACACAGCTAATTGACTCAATATGGGGACTGAAGCTGAATGAAAAAGCAGGGACTCAGGTCTAACTGTAGAACTGTAAAGTCCATAACAACTAAAGGAGAGCCAGTACTACAATAATACTATAGAAAGATAAAAACAGGAACCAAAGTTCAACTTAAAAAGAAAATAATCAAAACATTCAACACTAGAATATGGAAACCTAAACAGAAGCAAATATATGAAGTACGGAAACCCTAGGACAGTTAAACCAACATGATTTACACTTGGGCTGCTCTGTGGTGCAGCTCAGCTATCTTCAGTAATGGAGTTCTCTCAGTGGTTCGGTCTGAAGAACATCTAAGGCCATTTTTGATGAGGTTGGCAAAACAAAAACGGCCTTTTGTAGAATTCAATATGGCTGAAATTGATGGAACTCACTGGCTGTTTGCACTTTGTTTGATCGAATCTTATTGAATCTTTCTGAAAAGAATCAGGGCACTGCCTCCTTCTTTGAAAGCTCTTTGTCGTATGGTTCGTGGAGCTGCCGGGGACTTCCGTGGCAGAAGAAGAAAAAAGATGACGACACCACATTTATTCAGATAGCATAAGGTTAGACTCATCATCATAAATGATAACATAGACTTCATGGGGTTAAACATTTAAAAAAGCCCTAGATTCAAAGTGTTTTTGGTTAACGGAAGAGAGAAAATGTCCAGGATCATAACTGGTCATGAGGGTTGGATCCAAGTGAGGTACTCAGCCCTACTGATGCCTCAGCAAAACGGCTCCAGTAAAGAAGACGTTAGCAAATCTAAGGCAAGATGAACAGTTATACGGTGGCTACATTAAAGAGGAGCAGTTTGGTTTGATTTTGAATGTGTTGTGTTTTGTCTTTAACTTGCCCCTCATTCATGTCACTTCTCCACTCCACTGAGCTAAAGCCTTTCAAGTAGAATGAAACTGCCAGTGAATAAAACACATTCAGTAATTGCTTTGAACATACTGCATATGTGGCATATAAAATGAATCCTTTTCCACGGCTGCCTGGAAGCCTTTCCCATACACTCCCCCTACGTACACATCAAGACTCGCAGACAGAGCGTTTGAGAGACCCGCTCTACCTGCTCTTTCAGGTGCAGGAGGCTGGTCTCCAATGGTGACTGACCAAGAGCCCTGGCTCCAGGTGGACCTCAGGGAGCAGATGGAGGTGACCGGTGTAGCCACACAGGGACGGCATGACAGCTGGGACTGGGTCAGCACGTACCTGCTGCTCTACAGCGACACGGGCCGGGCTTGGAAACAGTACAGACAAGAGGACGGTGTAGGGGTGAGTGTTTTATTTGATCAGCTTTCTCCACCTGCCTGGCTGGCATTTATTATTCATTTGCAACTGAATTCAACTAGCCAACAATTACTAATTTTTGTTTTGTTTGCTTTCGCCAAAATATACCAACTGATGTGGAAGTGTTCAGCTCTCTGACAAATAAAGGCTAAGGTCTGTTCTTGAATATTGATGGCCAAAAAATAGGTCAACAATGTGGGAAACATGCTTATATGCTTTTTTAATGAGTTTAGAGTTAAATTAGCTTTAAGATTGGATGCTGAGCACAAAGCTAGCCAGGCTCAAAAGGTCACTAATTAACTTGTGTATGTGACCCATAAAAAAACCAGCAGCAATATCAAGTTGGGGTTTTGAAACAAATACACACTGGAGGTATTTCCTGGCTTAGAGTACACTTTCTCTGTGCTTGTAGGCTAGTAGGAGAAATTTTCCTTCTAGGCATTCTGCCAGAGTCTGTCAGAGAGACTTTGGGAAGCCAGGTGAGAGAATAAAGAGCAATGAAGTCCACAGATTCAGCAGGTTGCTCTGGATGAATGGGAGGGGGCAGGCCTTTTACCCAGGAGATAGGGGTGTAAGTCCAGCTGTGCTGTGGTGTAGACCTAAATGACATAACCCAGTGAGTTCTCACTCACTGATTATCACCTTGTCTCTAAAACTGGGGGTTAGCGTTAGGTTAATTATGGCTTCGATGTCACAGGTTGAACTAGATGCTCAGTTAGCGTAACGTTCTGCCCATTTTACAGCATATTCACCTGTTTAGAACATACAAATGGAAAAACTGTAGTGCCAACATGTTTGAGACTTAATTTAAATGTAACATCTAGGTTTTGGAAATTTGCCCTTTTAACATGTGGTTCAAAGAAAATCCAGTTGGGACCCAGTAACCTGTTGATCGCTAAGAGTTCAAACTGTACCCTTACACATATACAGCTTTTTCCAAGATCATTATGGTCAGACACAGATCACTAGCAGAACTACAGTTAGCCTTCTGTTACATAAGACAGCATCCCGTTTTCATTCTCTGTGTTTTGTGGACTATATATTGATGCCATTGCTGGCCAGTGTCAGATAGCATCCTCTCACCTCTGACACATTTCAAGGTGTGGGAAGGTGCCTTGTGTCAATGCAATTTTTCCTGCTGCTTCTTTTTTTATCCTCTTTGTAATGTTGCAACATGTTATGTCAGCCAGTACATGGATTCTGAGTCTCAGAAAATAGCCCCGTGTTGGCACATGTCATTAATTCTTTATTGTGTTTGCCCCAGTTATGTCAAAGGCAACCAGCAAGATGTTAAATTGTATTCTTGTGTTTTCTTATTTGGCAGTCCAATTAGCAGAGTGTGGTGTTGCCCACTGGCATGGCACTGTGATCTTTTTTCTGGGTGGGGGTGGGGGGTTAAAGATATGTGGCAGTGAACAATATCTTTCTTCAACTATTTAAATATTTATTTTCTACGGTACACATAAATGACAGACCTGGGCACTTTCAACAATGAGCTTTCCTCCACAAGTCCATTGTATTCAGTGATGCATTATCACTGAGCTGCACGGTGCTGCCGTGGCTAGCACTCTTATGTTGCATGTTCCCCCTCTGCCTTCATGGGGTTTTTTCCAGATACTCCAGCATCCTCCCAAAGTCTAAAGACATGCATGTTAGGTCAACTGGAAATTCTAAACTGGCCATGGATTCAAAGTAGATAAAGTGCTTATTGTATAGGATAAAGCACTGTATGAATGTATGGCTAAATGGCTTGTAGTCTAAACTGCTTTGAGTGGTCAGAAAGACTAGGAAATCAGTATTTAAAACCATTCCATTAGGCATGGGTGATACAGCCTCAAAATCATGTGTCAATATTCAAAATAAATTGCAATAATGACATTTCGGATTATTTATATATATATATATATATATATATATATATATATTTATAAAGTGTGAGGAAATGAAGGGTACAGTGACAAACTGTGACATGTTCAGTGATAACAAAAGTCAAATGTTAGCACAAATGTATCCATGGTAGTGTTTTCCTGGACATTTTAAGTGTAAAATAACTACTTAACACGTGAGTAACTTAATCTTGTCAGCAGCCTGCATATATGTCACATAATAAAACTGAAAAAATATTTTCTACTCGGGAGGTTGTATCTTGGTCAAGCTTTTCAACTAGCTGCTTGAAGCCCTCTTGTGCATCTTTATCAGTCATTTCCATGCACCCAACTGGCGAGTTCAACTAGCAAGAGCAACTAGCAATGCTCAGTGGAGTTGTGTTTACATTTGGGTCCCACATCAGCAGCCGCTAGTATCTTTTCTTTCATAGTCTGGTTGCACTTGATGGTGTGTGAAACATATTTGTTGTTTCCACCATTAGCTTTTTTTTTTTTTTATTTTTTTGCAAAGTTATTTGCTTTTTTTGTGGTTTTTGAG
>VUQK01017938.1:25225-48980 GCA_015106715.1 Bujurquina vittata
AAACCAAAAAAAACAAAAAAAAAAAAAAAAATAAATAGAAACCAGGATAACACAAAGAAGTTGGAAAGGAACGGGAAAGCTTAATTATGGAACGCACAAGGCAAAGTGGCAACTGACAAATGGAAACAGTGTTTCTACTGGGCACAATTATTAGCTGCTGGTAAACGAACAAATGGAGTCATTGAGAGCACAGACGATGGCTGTAGCTACAGTGATGACACTTGTTAGTTAAATCCAACCATGAAGCCTCCTAGACCCAATGTTTCATCTAATATGACCCCCCCCCCCCCAAACACTATCACCACCACCAAAAAAAAGGTTGCTTAATGTAATAATACTGATATATCTGTAACACTGGCTGACTGATGTATCTTGCAGGCTGCAATGAATACTTGCTGTTTTGGGTTCTGTTCCATAAGAATGGTTCATATTTAATAAATGTCGCCATCTTATACTGGCTGTGCAAAACAAATCAAACCTTATTATTATTAATATGGAGTAGGTGGCAGTGGTTAGGTGATTATTACAATGCATTTCTTAGTTTGGTCATTCGGAATAGGTGCTTTATAATAACTAATATATACCTATATAATATTAAAATGTACCCTAAAAAGTGGCCGGTTAACAGTGAATTGAGTATATTAATAAGCGAGGCTGAATATTTGATATCCATATTCCCTGAAATCCCATTTTCACAGGCTATAAAGTAAAGCTTTAGAATGCAGTGTAATTGTGTCTTAGAGAAATGAAAATAACATGGCCATGGCTGGATGATAAGCAGGGATGCATGTTTTCATCAGCCTGACTCCAAGTAAAACAATGGAACAGGCAAAGTCAGAAAATTATTAGACTTTTCTGGCTGAAAGCATTTAGAAAATCAAAGTGTTGTGAATGTGCGCATCTTATTGACATAATTTCCTGCCTGTTTCAGTTCCTCCAGAAGCTTCCAGTTGCAAAACTGAGGTAATACATCTGCTTTTACCAGATGTGCACCCCAGTTTCATTTGCTAATTCCCCCGTGCTGATGTGAGTTACGGTGCATGTGTAAATAAGCCAATCGTGTACCTGCTTTAACATTCAGCCACGAGGCTCCCCTCGGTGAGCGGCTCAAAGTGAGAAAGCGGTTGCATAAATCACAACAGCAGCAGCCCGAGCTCTTTCACTGCTGTTTTGATTACCGAGTGAGAAGCAGCATCCTTGTGTGTTTAATGACGCCTCTGCTGTGTGATGCTAGGCATGGACGGCCATTTGTGCTACAGGTTGATGTGTTTGTGTTTTTGCGGAAAGCTGAATGATTGGTCTCTTCTGATTGTGCAGAACTATCCACTAAAGCCTGGAGCGCCGCTGTCAATGAGCTTTCTTTTGGGTTCTTTATTGTACTTATTGATTTGATGTGTCATCTGCCTCGAATCGGTTATGACGAAGTTGGTGATCAGTCATTTGAGAGAAGGGGTTGTTTGTCTCTGTTTCACTCTCCATCTTTCACTCTCTCGCTTTCTCTGTTTGTGTCCCCTGGCGTTGTCTGGAGCAGAGTGAGAGCAGGGGAGGGGAGGAGGAGAAAAAGAATGACATCTCGCATGCACTGAGAGGTTTTTGTTTTGGGCTCTGCAGGGGGAAAACACAATATGAGAGCCCTTATTTTACCTCTGGCTGCCTTGGTGGTCATTTTATCTCAGTCTCACATGGCGCACCACTGATTCTTATCACTTTAGATCAAATAATATGTTGAAGGATAGGAAGAAGATGCTGCCCTTGGTGTATCCTAGTCAGCACTTTCTCACTGTTGGGGCCACTCAAGAATTTCGATTTTCATTCTGTTTTGTGTTTCAAGTGTGCAGTTTAACGTGGACCTGAGGTCATGACTCTCTGTGATTTGCTCTGCATCATATTCATGTTGCCATTTCAACCCAGTCTTTCCTCTCTGATCCTGCAGAGGTTTGTTGGGAATGGGAACTCGGAGGCCGTCGTCCAGAACAAGCTGTCACACCCGGTGAGAACACGCTTCCTGCGGTTCGTCCCTCTTGACTGGAACCCCAGTGGCTGGATGGGCCTCAGGGTGGAGGTGTACGGGTGCTCCTACAGTGAGTAACATTCACCCTGCAGTTAACCCCACACTTTCAGAGCACTGAGTCTCTCTCCAGTCACGCTACGTGGACTGATTTGTTTATTCATGCACCTGGCTTTATGGCGACACTCTTTATGGAGAGCGGCATTTAGGATGCTGGATTCTTGGTGTATTTTTTACTAATACAAGTAGCATCATTGTGAATTTTTCGATTTTAGAAAGAAAAATAGTTTCAAAAATGTGAAAGCACTTTATAGAGTTTTGGGTCTACGTGCTGTACAGACTAATGGGGACAAGCCAGAAGACTTCACACTAATACAGTTCAAAGTTATATAAACTTTATGATGATTTAATCCTGTTACCAATGTTATCACTTCTATTCATACTAACAAAAGTGGGACAGTAAAAATACAAATTCAAAAATGTCTCTGGCTAGTAACATTTTCTTTAAGGTCACTAGTGCAGCGCCAGTTTGAGGAGCGAGTATCCCATTTCTTTGTAGCTTAAACTTACAGAAGTTCCCTAAACGCACCACATGAAAACTATTTTTTAGCTCCTCTTTTTAAAAAAAGGATCACTATGCAGAAATAGTTCATGTGTGGGTAGTCAGTTAGCCGTGGTTAAACTTAGAGTTATGAGAATGCAAGAATGTGAAGAAATGCGTTTACAAAGCCAACAATGGAGTGGAGAGAGCTGCAGTAACCTGACCCACCTGAGGGTCTGTTGACAGGCATTAATAACAAATATAGATCATACACATGGACAAAGCTTCCTGGTCTAACAAAGTATGCAGACGTGCCTATGGGAAAACATCTTTCTTACTTCAACTCAGTAAACATTTCCTGATGATTTTATGGGCTCAGTCACTTATTTTGGTTAATAGCGAATAAAAACTTAAATCAATTTTGTAAATCTTGGACATACCATGTTTCAAAATAGAGGATTAGCTATATTATGTTCCACTTGCTTGTTGGCTAAATTTTATCAGTCAGTTTTACAGTCGGAGCAGCCCCCGGATTCAAAAGGGAACCTCAATGGTGACATCATAGTAGCTATGATACACAAAAATTCTACGTAAGTAAACTAACAAAGTATTTGTACATTGTTACTCCCTCACCTCTGAGATTTAGAAATTTGTTTTCAGGTCTGCTTTAGGTCAAAGTGGCCTGAATATTGCACATAAACTATAAATCTGTTCTACACCCCAAATATGACTTATAGCCAAAATGGAAAAAAAAATGCTCATCCAAATAGCATTACACTTAGCTCTGCAAGTACACGGGTCCCCAATAAAACATCTGTATCTGCAACATCTAACCTGTTGTCATAATAGGTAAAGTTAATAGTAAGCAGTAAAACCTGAGGTTTTTCTGCTGTTTTTTACTTTAGTCTCTCTGTGGGGTTTTTATAGGACAAAAACCCTGTAACATTATAACCTGTTCACAACATGAGGTTAGAGTATGGCTGCATCACCACTGGGAGCAAATGTGAAAATTGCTGCCTTTTAGCTGCATCAGCCCATAATGGCTTATTCAAGACAACGCGTGTGAATGGGTCTGCATAGAAAACCACAGTCGCATCATGCTCATTATCGGTGTTATTGATATGTAATCATTGTTCTGGAGTAACAGTCTTTAAAAGACTTGGTAGCAAAATAAACTGTGAATTGTGGTTGTAATAAGAAGCAAACATGAATATAGTAAGTTTTTTATTTTGAGCAGTCACACAATAAAACACGTGAAATGGGAATTCACTGGCACGCCTCGCCCACACGTTGTGAGGCAGCACTAACTAGATGAGCCAGTGAATTACTGCACAGTGGAACGCCATCAGAACAGGTCACGGTGAACAGTTTTATGATGCCCAACCACCTCACAGTACTGAAGTGCCTTCACGTTGGAGAAGCAACTGCCTCATGCAGCACAGTACAAATTAAAGCTGAAAGCTGAACCTTTGACTCCAGCAGGAAAGTGCTTCTGTTGGTGAGGCGAGAATGCAGTGTGTGTGTGTGTGTGTGTGTGTGTGTGTGTGTGTGTGTGTTGGCTGGGGGGGCAAAACATGCATTGGACCCAAACCATCCATTTTGCTGCCATGAATTAGGTCCACTTTTTTCTCCTTGTCCCCAGATCTCAACTTCATTCAGGACTTATGGAAGATTTTGAATAGATCTGTTACACAATGTTGACCACCCTCACCAAAACATTAATGATGGACTATCTTCTGTAAAAATGCTGTTCCTTTCCTCCGGCAGACCTCCAGGAACTTGGTGAATCAATGCCAAGGAGAAATGTTCTTGTGGGGCACAGTGGTCCATCACTAGCTACTAACACTAAGACACTTTGTATTTCCTGCAATTTTTCATGCTGGTGTAGTTTATTAAAACAGGAAAAGTCTAGTTCTAAATCATATCATTAATATCCAGTTTTTTTCTGCTGTGAAATATGGTGTGAAACTTCTCTGTGCAGTTTATGTTCTGCATGGATTATTCTGGTATATTGTGGTGACTTTATATTATAATGAATTGTGCTAAATGGCATACAAAGGTCACTTTGTCATGTGCTTTATCACGTTCTGTAATACTGCATAGCACAGCCATGTTGTAACCATCTTGCTTCATCACTTCCACACTCACTACATACTTAAAGTTACTGTATGGGGTATGGAAAACTCTGAATTTTTTACAGTTTTTGCCTCCACTGTAGATTTGAAGGAGAACAATCAATGCACTTGAAGTACGGACTCTATAAATATTGTAATAATGATTGGGGAATTGTAACCATTTTTATACACAGGCTGAACTGTAATTTAACAGTTCACTCCCAAGCTGTTTCAGGGGCAGCAGTGGACAGTTTATTTTGGTATTATTTTTCTTTTGTCATTTCTTTATAAGCGAAGCGTTAAAATGTTGTGGAAGTCATTTCAGCTGCGGCATTTGCATTTAGAAGCTATTTCTATGAAATATCAACATCCCATCAAGCTTTCCTCTGGCTGAAAAAACAAATAAAATACATCCGAGCGATATCCAGATTATAAGGAGAAGACCAATCAACAGTTTTCTACAAGCTGGACAGAAGTCAATGCACCGGTAAACCTGACTAAACAATAATACTGTGTCATATACTCACAATTATAACGCATCTTTCTAGTCTTACTGACCACTCACAAGACTACATAAGTGACAGGATATCCACAGGATCCTTTTCAAGGTTACAGGTCTGGAATTGTATTGTTTGGCCAGAAATGAGGTTCAATCGGTCTGTTGACTGGAGTCACCCAAATGCAGCAAAGTCGACCTGACAGCACTTCACTACACAGATTAGCAGCAACCAAAACACTGTGTAAAAGCCAGAGCTTTTAAAGGTAAAGAAGTGGAATATTCTGCTGTGACTGAATCTGTCATCTAAGGTTTGACAAATCCAGACATAATAAAATTCATCTGGTTCTTGTTGTGAGCTTATTTAAATACAGCATCAGATGAACAATGCATTACATTTAACAAAAGCTGAGCAAAAATGATTGAGGTTTCCGGTCATTCATTTATGCACGGCTCTCATAAGGTCTCACTGCAGCATTTCAGTCTGGTTGAGGTCTGAACATGGACTGGGCCATAGCAACATCTTTTTCAGCCATTTAGTTTTAGATTTGCTGCTGTGCTTGTGCTGTGCATCTGACTCTGGAATACTTTTGTCTGAAGCAGAGTTCAAGATCAACTCAATGACTAAAAGTGTTCTGATTGCCACAGGGACCACTGTTGCCTCCACCTTCCACAGCCTCTCAAGCTCTTCTGTCAGCCCTTGGTATTTATTGAGTTTCTTGTGTTACTGTCACTTGGTATTGCTACTGTTTGTCCACCAATACTATGTCCGGTTGGTTGGCATCACCACTTTGTCCATTAATATCTGGAAGTCCCACAGGATCTTAACTTGGTCATTCTCAACCACCCGTGGGGGTGTATCCCATTTTGACCTCGGGACTTCCAGGCCACACTCGGCACAGATGTTCCTGTATGCTATGCCGGTCACTTGGTTGTAGCGTTCCATGTATGTCATGCCTGCTACAATATTGCACCCTGCTGTTATGTGCTAGATTGCCTCAGGGGCATCTCTACACAGCCTGCACCTGGGGTCTTCCCTGGTGTGGTAGACCCCAGGCTCTGTCGCTCTTGTGGTTAGTATGTTCCTGTGCTGCCATGATTAGTGTTTCTGTGCAGCTTTGTCCAGCCATTGGTAGGATTTTTCTGTATTAGCCATTTCTTCTGTATTCCAGTGCTATGCAGAGGCCTGTTCTCATATTGTTCCCCTGCCACTGAAAGTATACTCTGGATGGTTCAGTAGAGAACATCTCATTTATTCTCCTGGCTTCTATGGCTCTGGTGTACCTCTTCAAGTAGTTAGCCAATGCTGTAAGTCTTTCCTTGGCAGTCTCTAAGGCCTCAGGTACGGGCAGCTTAGACGCCCCTTTATTCATCACACATTTCTGCGGCTCTGAGTTCCCTCCTTGCCTTGATCTTAGCCTCTATTTTTTTTCATGGAGCGTGCTGCTCCTTGTGGCTGTTCATCTTATAGCCAAACGACAATTAAGTTCAGGAGCACAATAATAGCACAGCGACACAAATGTAAACAATGGAGGGAGGAAAGAGATGCACATTTTCTAGCTGGAAATACAGGCAGTTTATGTCAGCTAAAGATGACAATATCTTATGCTATCTAGCTTCAGAAACACTGCGTCCAATTTGAAGAATCATTTGGAGTTGCAGCACGGCACAGTCAACCTTACTGGTGTTGTGCCAAAATGTGATCGTCTGCCATAAAGTGATTCTGATGTTTCTGTGTGTTTTTATGTGCAATGTCTTTCCTTGTATTGCTAAACAGAGTGCAGTCAGCATGATTTATGAAGGGCTTATATATAAAATGAAGAAATAACCTGTTTTTCAACAATGCTTATGAGTCTGTGTTATTGTACCTACATTATAATCAATCCAGTGCTTTTTGGCCACTTAAAATATCTTTATAGAACTGTGATTTAAATGTGTGTGTTAAATTTGCCTTCTGAGCGAGATTTCTGTTTAAAAAGACATTTTTAATGTCAGTGACAGTTTTTACCTTAATAAAAGCGAATACGTAAAAGTCACTGAGTGCAGCTTCTACCTTGTGCTAGAAATGCTGTTTCTCACTCAAAATGACCTGATATCATTCATGAGAGATATGTTTGACATGTTTCACAGATTATTGGTCAACAAGTCATTTACAACCGTTTAAATACATGCAATCATTTTATGGCACAATACTGGAAATCGCTTTTTGGCAGATGATCACCGGCAGCTGTTGAATGTAACTAATAAAGTAACTTGTATAACTTAGGTATTTCCAAAATTAAGTAATCAGTAAAGTAACTAAGTTACTTTTTAAAGGAGTAATTGGTAATCAGAAATCTTTTACTTCTTCTTTTTCAAGGTAACTATGCCATCACTGGCAGTGGTATACATTACATATACATACTGTTGTTTTCAGTGAGGGTCATACTCAGGATTGTCCGTAGTGCTGTAGACTTTCAGAGGGTACTTCACACAGTAAATGGTAAATGGACTAGTTCTTATATAGCGCTTTTCTACTCTGTGTTGAGCACTCAAAGCGCTTTACACAACAGCAGTCTTGGTAATCAGCCGTGGTCAAATCAAGCTTAACCTTGATCTTATTGTTCAGGTCAGGCTTCTGTGTCATTCACCATACACTGGTACCTGTTTAAAAAAGTCATTGCTTTGCAAATTATAATTGTCATGCTTTTATGAATTGTTGTATAAGTTGTTATATGAACAAAGAAGTGTTTACTTTAAACCTTGTATGATCTATTATGAGATGTTCTTTGTAAAATGTATGGTCTCAATCTCAGAGTAAGCAGGAGTGTGAACTATTGAACCTGGATTATTAAAGACAGACTAATGAACTGCAAACCTTTAAGTTGTTCCTGTCTCCATGGCTTGTCCAGGGACTGGAATGTTAAAGACATAACATCACATTCCAGTCCTGTGGGAAGTCACAGAACCTGCTTTCTGTCTTTACTTTACCCGTTGGGGGTAGTAACCAGTAATCCCAACCACAAGTGAGCTGCTGTCCCCACAGCACCAATGATCACAGACAATTGATCCAATATCCACAAGTTACTATATCTACCTGTACAGGGTGTACCCTACCTCTTACCCCATGGCAGCTGGGATAGGCTACGACCCTGAACAGGAAAAGTGGAAGAGGATGGATGGGATGACTGAAGCCATATCAGCTCAGATGCTGCCCAGATTAAGAAGGTCCGTGTCAGGGTTGAGGAACCGTACTGGCATAATGACAATACGCGGGCTACTGGAAATAGAATATGGCATAAGTGGACACGAGATGAGATTTGGGAACTGTTGGAATGCTACTCGACTGTAACTCCAGTGAAAGGGGTTAAATGAAAAGGATGTGAAACCTATGGATTCTTCGACACCCAACATCCAGACTGACACCAAAACAACTCATAGCTCAGTATTCCAACATCCACAAGAAGCAACTGCTATTACAGCGAGAGATTGACAAGGTACAACACAAAATATAGCCACAAGCAGCAATTATAGGCCCTCGTCAGCTGGTGCTGAATTTAACCCAATTTTACCAAAGGTTCCAATTTTAGCCCTTTAAATACATGCCATATATGAAATACTGCAATGAATGAATTGGCTACCATAGAAATAAAATGAGACATTTTTGTCATCCCCATGGCAACAGCGTGCAAAATTTGACATGGGTGTGATTGACTTTTTTGATCTGGTTGACATAGAGAATGTTTGTACCAAATTTCATGTATATATGAGAGACTAAATGGTAATTTTTCTATCACAGAAATGTCAGGATTTCCCATCGGGATAAAATGGAGCATTTCGTGCACTGATATTGCAATGTCTTTAACCTGTTAACTGGCCACTCCAAAATCCACAAAGGATACCCAAATTAAGTCAGCTGCTGTTCTTGAACTGTTTGGAGTACATGCAAAAGTTTGGTCTCTTTGTGAAGATATCAAGCTATATTCTTCATTTTTGCAGTCAGAAATACTGTAACTGTAATGATTATGTAGCTATTAAGTTTGGAGCACACATTTAGACAATTTTTTCCTCACCTAGATTTTTCATGTTTGTTTTTATGTAACTAGGTATCAACTTGAAAATATAATGAAGCTGTACAATAAAGTCTTGTCTACATGTATTTCAAATTTGATCAAGATAGCTCAAAACCCTCAAGTTTTGTAAAGGTTTTTGTATGTTGATGTCCAGGTGTGTCTCGCATGTGCCAAACGTGACCCAGCCTTTTATATGCAAACCTCAAATGGCTGTAACTCTTCAATGCTTCAACATACAGTCATCAGTGGGGGCGCTAATGAATCCTCTGCTATACACAAATGTACTGATAGTGTGAAGTAATTAAATATATAGACATATAAACACATATAAAATAAAATATCAATTACACTATTGTGCACTGTAAAAACAAATGTCAGAAAAAAATCACTATATAACTTTATAACAGTCTCTATTTGGGACAAAGCACAATGGCTTGGCACATGTGGAGCACTGAACTCCATGTGAGCATCTCCACAACCTCCTGAGCGCTGAACTTAGTCTTGCCGGTGACCCGCTGTGCCATCTCTCAATCTCCAAAACGTTGATGACGTGATCACTGTGAGTCTCAATCAAAGCTCTGCGACACTGTCCACCTCACTGTGTCTTTTCACTGGGTGATACGGATGCAGTAGAGAAACCCGCAAAACCCCCTATCGATATTTACACTACGCCTTCCCTTCTCCTAAGCACCAGGACTCTTGCAAATTTTAATATGTACATTAAAGCACTCTAGTAAACAAACAATATAAGCGGTGCCACAGCAGCGTACAGTGTTTTTTTGTAGGTAATGGTGCATATCTAACTCACCATAAAAAACACATTTACATCTAAAAAGCATGTAATACCAGGCCGAGTTGACAATAAAAAGGAACACTTACCATGAATTGCCTTTTGTAACAACTGTTTGTTCGTGGGATTATCCAGTGATAAAACCGATCGAAAGCAACAAAGTCCTCCAATAAATAATAATCCACTGTCGTGAGTCACTTTGTCACTTCATTGAAATAATATAGCTTGTTTTGAGATATTTAGAAAATCCTTTAGTGAGAAAAAGTACTGTAAACACGGTCGAGAACTTGATGGCGCACGGACTTTTACTTCCGGCTCGGCTTTGCGCACGGAATATGCACCCATTGAGGAGCAGCTTTTTAGATTCATGTCAAAACACACCACAAAGTGCCGTATAGCCATGTGTCTGGAATTTTATTGGCTATACATCTGTGGCTTTAAATTTTGGGTCAGAAGTGACCAAACAGAATAGTCCAGCGCTAATGGCAGCGCTTCTCAGTGAGGCTGCAACGATCACTTGTCTCCTGATGAGTGTTCTGGAACCTAATTTCCCTGATGGGACCTTCACCAAGGGATCAATAAAGTTTAATTCAATTCAATTCAGTTCCATGGGCCAGTTGCCAAAATTTCACTATTTGGTCCATGTCAGGGTGGCAAAACCTAACCCTAATTTTTGAAAATTACATGTATGTAGATGATATTTTGGTATGATAGCCCTTCCAAAGTGGTAGCTTAGTTACAGTTATCAGCTCATGAAGTTAACAACCCCCTGGGAAAATCTTTGGTTTTGACACTGTGCATAAGTGGTTTAGGCTTATGGTACAGACATTTATCAAAGGTCTAGAATATAGTGTTTGGTATCATTTTAAAGGGAACCCTCATGGCTTTCATGTGAGCCAGGTTTTGGATCTCTCTGACCAACATAGAGATTAGCAGAGATCTTTAAACCACAAATGATATAAATTTTCCCATAAATGTTGCCTAAACTAAATAGTTTATTTTAGCCCTGTGGCATTCAGGGACATCAGGGACACAAAAGTCAACCACTGCAACACTCACAGGACTCTAAGAATTCAGGAAATGTATATTATACCCACACTGTCTCTTTGTGGGAGGTCACTGTGAGCCATACTTACAGTGTGAGCCATACAGGTTTAGGCCAGAACCTTTACTGGTTTTGTGGGCTGTGTGTGTGTGTGTGTGTGTGTGTGTGTGTGTGTGTGTGTGTGCGCGCGCGCCTGTCCAGCTTGTTCATTATTAAAAAATTAATCAGCAGTGGCAGAAATTTACACTTGCATAAATTTTAACATAGTGCACACAGGCCACAAAACATCCATCCTGGGCCGCTATTATTTAGCTAGAAACACACAAGGCTCTGTGGAAGAAGATGGTATTACACAAGTGATACCTAACACAAAAAGGAAACCTAAGACACAATGTTGAAGAGGAATTTGGGGAATCTTTACATATCACAGAAATAATGGTCCAAAAAACTTGGTATACCTTAACAGGTTGACAGTGAGTGAACTTTTAAAGGTTTGCCAGAAACTCACTGATGAACTGAAGGTTTCCAAATCAAGCAGTGACATATCTGAAGTGACACTGAGGATCAGACATGATATTCAGAACGAAGATTTTGCTCAAGACCAGGTTTATGGTGTTACCGGTGACAAAGTCAAACCTATAAAACACTCTTGCTACTTTTCCACTGCCGAGGTGCCGGTGCTCCTGCCAGTACTGGTGTCACTTTCAAGGAACTGGTGAAACGCTTCAGAATGACCTGCGTTTCCAACTTGCTTCGCGAACTGCCAAAGGGCACAAATGAGGAAGAACACGCTGTTGCGCTGTGAACACATATTACAGTCCAAATAAACTCCTGCAGCATCTGTGTGCAGCACAGAGGTAAATGCAAACAGCGATTATGAGCAAGACGACCTTTTATCTGTGATATGAACTGATACAAAGCAGCAAGTTCAGCCTTAGAGGCCAAAATGATTCACAGCCGTGAAAATCACATCACTTTTCTCATGTAATACAGACCATGCAGGGAAATAGCGATAGAAAACTTTATGTTGAGATGGCAGATTCAAGTCCTTCTTCCACTTGTGTCACATGTTCTTGGTTCAAGACCAGGAAGGCCTGAGTTGAACTCTTTTTTGGCTGAGCACTGAGTGCATTCACGGTGGAAAAAAACGCTGAACAGTTCAAATACTGGAACCGGCACCAGAACCTCGTCAATGGAAAAAGGGCCACTGTGTTTCTTTTGCTGGTAAGACACTAGAAATGTAGAACTGACAATGCAATGCAAATATAATCTGTAGTACTGCTGATCATCCTCCTGAAACCAGACCTTTGCCTTGCATCCGAAAATCAAGAAGAGCAGCATTGGAGCAGTGGATGTGATGCTTCCCTTTTAAAGTGCAGGAGAACATGCCATTTCCCCAGCTCTACAGACAGTTGATGCTGATCACGCTGTAGTACTATAGAATGCAGCACATGGCTATTTGCCAAGAAATAACACTGCAGCCACACAACTATCAATGGTAAAGGGTCTTTGCCAGGTGATGAGCATCATCAAGTCTCTGCAGCTCAACAACGTTTTAAATTTTGACCAAGCATTGTATGCCAAAGCTGCTGAATTCACCAGGAAGTACCCTGAGACATTTGAGGACATCATTTTAGGAAAGGGGGAGTTTCATACCACTTGCGTTTTCATGGAAAATATTTTTCAGATGCTGGTTTGAGACCTTTACATAGAAGCAGGAGTATTAGCTGATGGGTCAGTCACAGGGGTTTTTGATGGGTACAGGTATAACTGAGAAATAAGGCTCCATAAATGCATATGCATCCTGAGGATCTCATTTACTTTGAAGGAAACTCTGCAAGCAGTCAACAACCTGTGTCATAAAGTACCAGCCCAGATTTGATGAAACCCTCAGCCAGGTGCCAGCTCATTTTGAGCTCAACTACCTCAGAGAAGACAATGAGTTGAGATTTTGCTCAGTCTTATACAAGCGTCACAAGAGTGGACAGTGGTAAATGGATTTGTTCTTTTATAGAACTTTTCTACACAATCTGAGCACACAAAGTTCTTATACAAAAACAATCCATCCAACTAAGCTAAGTCTAACATTCACACAACGCGAGCAACTTCGGGCTTATCTTGCCCACTTACTTTGGCATGCAGCCTGGTGCAACCAGGAGTCGAACTGCCAACCTTCTGATCAGTAGGGGACCTGCTCTACCTCCTGAGCTACAGCCACACTGTGACAGCTGATGATGTATCTTGCAGAATTCAGAGCCATCATTTCATGGTGCTTTGCCTATGATAAACTGAACTATGCCAAATACCTATACAATAGCTACCATACTGCCATACCACAGATACCTAGTATACTATGCTTAAACATCTTGCCTTAATATTGATCTTCCTGATGCACACTTTGCAGAGGACAGGTTTTCTGTCCAACTGAGAAGGAACAGAGCCTTTGGAAAGAGTCCAAAAGACCAGAAAAATTAAACAGGGATTGCAACTCAAAAGACACTCAGACAGCTGGAGGAACCAAAGGTTTCAGCTTGAAAACTGGAGCAGTGATTAGATACTCTCTCACTTCAGAAGTCAAAAGTCAGAAGGCACTTTTCTAACTCCTCTTAATTGGAGGAGAAAGCGAAATGTCAAAAAAGTAACTTAAAGGGCCAAAAAGTCCTATATTTAGAAATCAAATCGCGGACCGGAAGTAGGGGGCGGGGCCGGATGCAGTCCACAGCAGTCAGACATCATCAGACTTTCCACAGGAATCACTGGTCACCAAACATAGCCAGTGATCCACTGCAAGCTCACCAGACTGGAATTTAAACATAAAAAGTTCAGAAGTGAACGTTTGGAAATAGGCTCATCAACAATCATGTTCCATCACACGATGGAAAAAGAACCTGTTCCTGCTTGCAGTTTTCACCTACTGCAGCCATCATCCCAATCCCAATGCACTCAGCAGTCACATGCTTGAATGGTTATCAGCCCATTGTATTAACACCAATAATCATGAATTGCTTTGAGAGACTGATAATGAATCACATCAAGGCCTCCATCCCTCCTGACCTGGACCAGTACCAGTTTGCCTATACTGTAACACCAACTGATGCACTGAGGACACCATCTCACTCCTGCTTCATACTGCACTGACACGCCTCACAAACCCAAATACCTATGTGAGGATTCAGTGTATTGACTTCAGCTTGGCCTTTAACACTATCAACCCAGGCAACCTGGTAGACAAATTGCTGACATTGGGCGTGGACTACCACCTCTTTAAGTGGATTAAGGATTTTCAGCACGTGAGACTTGGAAACCTCTACTCATTTCACATCCTCATCAACACCGAAAAGGCACCGAGGCAGCTTACAGACAGGAAGTCCAGGCCCTCACATCCTGGTGCCAGAATAATGACTTGCTCCTCAACATCAACATGACAAAGGAGCTTGTGACTGACTTCAGGAATCATAAGGACACTTACATGCCAGTCTGGTGATTGCTGGGGAAAAGGTGGAACAAGTTGGGAGCTAGTAAGTAACTTGGTGTTCACCTCTCAAGGGACCTGACATGGGTAGTAAACACCAGAGAAGTGGTAAAGACAGCCCAGCAGAGAATCTTCTTCCTGCGATCCCTCAGAAACACTGGCGCCCACCAAAACTCCTCACCAACTTCTACCAAAGCACCTGAGAACGTGTCCTGAACTATGGATGCACAGCTGCACCTCAGAGGAGAGAAAAGACCTGCAGCATTTCATTAAGACTGTGTCAATCATCACTGGTGCCCCTTGGGTACATTGGAGTGGAGTGTCCGTCAGGCAGAGTGGATTGAGTCCAGGGATGGGACAATCCACATGACTGAGAAAAAAGCAGAAAGAAATCAGGTCAGATTACACACTCCCTGGACAATGTATGTATGGTACTCTCCCCTCTGCAGGCTCAGGGTCTGAGGGCACAGACAGAAAGACTTAAACACTGATTCTTCCACAGAGCCGTAAAAGCTCTGCTGTAAGCCAGAGCATAGACTTAATACTTTGTTTCTCATTGAACGTTGCGCTTCACACTCTGCACTTTACCCACATCAACACTCTATATACATTTAGACATTTAGGCCTGTAATATCTTATTTTTTATTTATGATTATATTCTTGTTTCTGTTTTTGTTTCTTGTTCTAATTCCTATGAAAGGGAGAACTGTCAAATAGAATTTCACTGGAAAAGTACAATGACAATAACCAAACTAGAATTTATTGCTTTGGATCGAACCAACTCGAAACCTGTGACAACTACGTACTGCTCACAATCACCTCTCACAAAGAGACAGCATGGGCTTAAATCCTTAAAGTCCTGTGAGTAGTGAGTAGGAAAATTTCAATCCAAGATGGCTGACTTCCTGTTGTTGCAGGGCATTCCCATTATATATTTGTTTTCATCTTTTATATGTTCGTCTTCACAAGATCTCTGTGTGTGCTGAATTGTGTGGTTCTGTGACTAGGGACATCCATGTATGTTTAGCATAGTCCACTTATTTGAGAGTATGTATGAGAGTACACATTTTCCTGCTTTCACCTTGTGGTGACTGTTGTTATGAATACATATAAATAAATTGAATTTAAGTGAATTGAATTGGAATGATTCTACAGGTCAGTCTCCACGCTGTCTTGTGGCTTTTTAGCCAGACCATAACTTATTTGAAAATGTCTGGGCAGCTTGGGGAATTTTTCCCGGTTTGCTTTCTCTCGCTCTCTTTTCTCCTTTCTCTTGTCTCTCAGGTGCAGAAGTGGGCCAGAGATTTGTCTCGGTTCCACCCTGAGGCAAAGTTTTCCCTTCCCGGACTGCTGTGCATTGTCTGATCAATCCATGCTAATTGTGCACCAGCTGGTGCTGTTGTTTTCTGCCACATCGTTGTCACCTCAATGATGTTTCCTGACAGAAGCCCACGTGTTGCTTCCCACAGTACTTACCTGCTTTTCCTTTAGTCTGAGGAGTACAGTTGCTCTCACTCAAAAGTCTCAAATGGATTACAGCAGCTACAGCAGAAGCAAGCACTATCTCACCTGGCTGTCCATTCTCCACTGAGCCACTCTCTTTTTCTGGATAGCTGCCTGCCTTTAAAAGCCACTGCTCTGGAAAATAACAAGTAAGGTGTGAGAAGTGAACCTAAAATCACATCAGAAATCTTCAGTCTCTCCCTGGCCCTTAGGGGTTAACTCAACCCCTGCTCTCTCCTTCTGGAGACCTTCCTGCTCTGTACCAGTTGAGATCATTTCATCCCAAGTCAATTCCCTGTCTTTTGATTACTCATTCAACTCTTAATAAAACTTCTAAACCACTCGTCAGTTGTCTGAGTCTGCCGGTTTATGCTGAAAATAGTATGATTTTTAACATGCAGGGGACAAGTGAGCTAAGACAACCAACAAATAGTCATTTGGCACACTTTTAAGTGCTGTTTACTTAAAGTACTGGATGCAATACTGATTTAAGAGTTTATCATTTTCTTGTAGAATCATACGTGGCAGACTTTGATGGCAGAAGCTCATTGCTGTATCGGTTCAACCAGAAGTCCATGTCAACGGTAAAGGATGTGATATCTCTGCGCTTCAAAAGCCATCAGGCTGAGGGCGTTTTACTGCATGGAGAGGGGCAGAGAGGAGATTACATCACTCTGGAGCTTCATCGAGGAGGGCTGGACCTCTACCTCAACTTAGGTGATCTCTGTTTTTCTAGTCTGTTGTGAGATGGAGATTTGCTCGAGATTAAGTCAGAGATTGAGTATGATTGAGGGGATATCTCGGCCTTAAAAGGAGGTGTATTTTGGAGGACGTCTGCACATACAGAAAATATTCAAATTGCTAAATCTGAAGCTATAAAAACTTCACTGAGAGTGAAGTTGTGCTGTTTCCCAAACAGTTTGACATGTTGAAACCAGCATGTTTGATTATTTTAGTTGATAAACAGTAAAAGTTTGTAGAAACCAAAAGCAGTACATTCTTACTAATGTACTTCTTGTAATTCTAGATCTGTGTGCAAAAATAGTTGTGTGTGGGTTTTTCTACTTTCCGCACCTGTGCTTTGCCTCGCTGCCCTTGCAAAAATACAGTTTTGTTGTGGACGACGTGGTTTCTCACCACCTTCTTGGTCTTATCTTTGTGTTTGTACAGATGATAGCAGGCCGAGGTTCAGCAGCCGTCGTGTTGCTGTCACAGTGGGCAGTCTGCTGGATGACCAGCACTGGCACTCTGTTCATATAGAGCGCTTCAACAAGCAGGTTAACCTCACAGTGGATTCCCACACACAGCGCTTCCAAACCAAAGGGGAAGGAAACTCACTGGAAGTGGACTACGAGGTGAGTCCATGGGTTGATTGAATTACAAATAGGGAGGTTAAAAAGCAATCCGTTAAAACACTGATGAGCTGTGTTAATGGTGTGCCTTGCAGCACTGTGATAAACAGTGTAGTCTATGTAAGTCCTGACAGGGGTATGCTTTGCAATAATGATTTGAAAAGAGGAAGGAAACAAGTAGCAGATGGGTAATTTTTGATTTCTCAAATGAATAGCCGACTGCCAAGAATGCTGGCAGCCTCTGAAGACCTTTACACAGCATTTAACGTTGTGTGACTCTGCATTGTATACTGTGGAAACATGGCCATTTCGCTTTAACCCCAAAAGACCTTGGCTATTTTTTTCCATTTCAGAAAAAAAAACATACCTGGATTCAGTTAGTAAAAACGTCACGATTGTGAGGCCAAACTGTACAACCTTGGCCTCTTGGATAAGAGACACATGGGAATTTTGAAATTCACTACAAGGCCAGAGTGAGATCAGAAAAACGCTAGTAAATATATTTCAGCCGTATCAACATTAAAATTAAAAAGTGAACAACAGCCTTGTGAGAGTGACCTAGTAAATACTGATGCTATTGAATGTTTTTTTTTACAAATCTCAAGTGCAGCACTTCCAAATTTGATGTACCAGAAATAAAGTGCAACAGTGCTGCTTTTATTGTAGTCATAATAGTTCTAGCGGGTCTCATGACTGTAGCACACTGAGAACTGTGGATATAGCTGGGACTGCCAGACTGCAATGAGTTAACTCATTGTAACTTTATTTACTGTAAACACATGCAATATGCCCCCAGCATGTTTAACATTTCTAAAAACTTATCAGACCTTTCCAGTTTGTACCGAAAGTTGTTCATAGTATTCATCTTTTCAAATGAAAAGTTACTTACCGTGGTTCCCCAAGTAGTATGAGTGAAATCTGTCACTATGGGAAGTCACCTGAGTACACCGATCCTGATTGGCTTGTGGCCATGTTGGGCAGAACCAGCCCACTGGGCTTGCACTACTATACTGCCATTATTCAAGATAACCTCTTCTTCCTTTGCCCCTGCAAGGAGGCTGAGATGTCTCACGCATGCTACTCTGCAAACCAGGGTTACGCAAATAACCCCTCCCCTCAGCCCAACCGGTCGTGGCAGTTGACTGCCCCTCCCTGAGCCCGGTTCTGCTGGAGGTTTCTACCTTTTAAAAAGGGAGTTTTTCCTTCCCACTGTTGCCAAATGCTGCTCATAGGGGTTTGTTTTGACTGTTGGGTTTTCTCTGTATTATTGTAGGGTCTTTACCTTTACCTGTGATTTGGCGCTATATAAATAAAATTTAATTGAATTAATAAAATAAATAAAAGTTCTTATACCAAGCATTTGTTTCAATGTCTCATTATGGGATAGTAAGACTCCTGAATTGCCAGACAAGGCAATATCTCAGACAGTCACCAGCAATTAGCAAGTAGCCCCTGTATCCAAAAAAGGTTCCAGAGCTCAGTATTGCTTGTACTACACTGGATTGTCTTGTAGTCAGTCCGTAGAACCAGATAAAGGTGAGGTGTGAGGACCAGCTTGCTACTGCATCGATGTCCTGGAGTGACACCCCAGTGGAGTGTGTTTGCATGCTCCCGGGCATCTGCACCTCCTAGCTCATATAGCCAAAAACAATTGCCTCCACAGTCCAGTGTGACGCTGTTGCTTCATGATTGGCATGCCCGTATGAGGGTCAGCCCAAAAAATTAAAAGCTGTCCATTTTTCTGAAAACTCTTAAACCTGTCCAAATAAGCATACAAAACAGACCATGTGCAACATTTGTTTTTCAGATGAAGGTAATAGGTGCACATAGGTGCTCTCACTGAATGCAATAACTACATTAAGAATTAAGCCAGTTATTGCATTCAGTGAGAGAGAGCAACACCTTTAGTTTACCAAATTAATGGTTTAACCTACTCACAGAGCAAAAAGGGAATTTAATTTAATAAAAACTTTCCTGAACAAAGTATAAATGGATGTACTCCATAATTTATACGTGATTATGCTGGATCAATTTCTGTATCCAGTGATAAAGTGTTTACCACTTGTCCTTTTTTCTTCATTAAAGCTGAGTTTTGGCGGTATCCCATTGCCTGGTAAGCCGGGTACTTTTCTGAGGAAGAACTTCCACGGTTGCATGGAAAACCTCTACTACAATGGAATTAATATCATAGACCTGGCAAAGAGACGCAAACTGCAGATACACAGCGTGGTGAGTTGCATTTTCACAGTTTCAGTGCTAAATTATCATTTTAGTGAGTCTATTTTGTGTCAAGCTGAATTTAGTTCACATATACTGTGAAGTATAGAGCATGCATTTGAAGATGTGTCCTGAAAAGCCAGGGTCAGATTAAAAGAGGGGTTGCATTTTTCCCCAAGTTTAGTTACAATCCAATACATCTGTGATAACCTGCTATTTTGACTCATTGATCCTTACTGGTACTTACAAATACCATTTTCAGGTTTCCAGATACCTGCTTAGATACCTGCAGATGTCATACCTGCTTCTCTTATGTGATAGATTTACTTTGAAAACTCAGAAAGTGAAAAAGCACTTAAAACCTCACAGCACAGATTGTCTCTATTAAGGAGGGAAGCTGATATAATTATATTTATAAAGACAGGAAAAAATACAGGACGAGTACATGTGTAGGCGAGCAAAAGAAAGTGGGAGAGAGAAGAGTGAAGGAGTAATGGTTTAATTTGGTAATCATATACTGCAGTACAGTAATTCTATGGGAAGGTTTAGCAATAGTGTGAGGCAACAGCATCAAGTGGAGTCTCTGCCAGGAGTGACAGACAACTTTATGAAAACAGTTGCATATAAATAAATGTGGGTTGACTGAACCTTTATATATAAGTTTGATGAAGTGGTAGAGAGTGTCCCCAGGGGTGAGAGATTGCTAATTGAAGCATACTTCAGTAGGCATGAGTGTGAAGGATATAGAGGTGATGAACAGGTAAGATGAACAGGTAAGAAATGCACAAGGACAGATGCTAGTGGATTTTGCAAAAATGATGGAAATGGCTGTGGTGAACAAATGCTTTAACAAGGTGGAAACAGAGGGTGACGTATAAGAGTGGATGAAGGTGGACACAGGTGGACCATAGCTTTATCTTTTACAGAAGGTGCAATCTGAAAGAAATAGGAGACTCTAAGGGGGTGGCAGGGTGGAATGTAGCTAGGCAGCATGGGACGGTAGTCTGTAGCATAACTTTGGAAAACAAGAAGAAGAAGTGAGTGAAAACAAAGGCAAAGATTAAGTGGTGGAAGTTGAATAAGGAAGAGTGTTGGTCACAGTGTAGGAAGGAGTTGAAGCTCTGGGAGGTAATGAAGATTTACCAGATGAGGAAAGTACAGCTGTAGTGCTGAGGGAAACTTCCAAGAAAGTTTTTGGTGTATGCTCTGGACACAAGAAAGAAGGCAAGGAGACTTGGTGGTAGAATGAGGAAGTACAGGAAAGTATTAAAAGGAAGAGATTCGAAAAAAGTAGGACCGTCAGGGAGATGAAGAAAGTAGACAGGAATACTGGGAAGCTAGGAATACAGCAAAGAGGGAGGTGATAAAGGCTGAACACTAAGGAAGAAGAAAAGGACTTGCCCCAATTGGCTAGGCAGAGAGTTTGAATTGGAAAGGATGTGCAGCAGGTTAGGGTGATTAAGGACAAAAATGTATGGATGTGCTAACCAGAACTGAAGAAACTGTGTTGAGAAGTACTTTGAGGAGCTGATGAATGTAGAAAATGAGAATGAGAGGACTGATGCAACACAGTTAGTGGATCAGGACGTGCTGAAGATTAGTAAGGAGAAAGTGAGGGCACCTATGAAGAGGATGAAAGGCAGTTGGTCCATATGATATACCTTTGGAGATATGGAGATGTCTAGGTGTACTAAATATACTGGTACCAATTTTCAAGAACAAGGGTGATGTGCAGAGCTGTAGAAAATTACAAAGGGATAAAGTTGATGAGACATACCTTGACGCTATGGGAAAGAGTTGTTAAAGCTAGGCTGAGAAGAGAGGTGATGATGAGGGAGCAGTACTTTGGACACACAGTAAGGATAATACTTCTTTCTTTCATAAAAGAACATGCAGTCTTCCATCTTTTCATCCCCTCTTTTCCCCAATCAATTTATTAGTGGGATACTGTTGTGAGGGACACTGACTTCTTCAATGCAAGCATACACTGTTTCCTAGGAACCACAGTCCCAGTTATCCTGGATAAACGCCATGCGCAGCTGTGTTTTCTCCCATCAAATATCTAACAGGTGTTAGTCGATGTGGGGTCAAACGTAAAACTAGACACAAGACAGACTAAGGACTAAGACACACAGATGATAAGACAACATGAGGAAACAGGAACTCAGAAACAACTAAACACAAGTCAAACCAAAATCCTAAGGCATGACAAAAAACAAACAATGCTCACTGGGCCACCGGCCTAGGATCATGACAGGAGAAGGATATGAAATTCAATTCTTGATTTAACAGGGAAACAATAAAGTGAAGACAATAGAGAAATGTTCTCTCTTTCAAGTCCCTTCTATCTTGCTGCAACTTTGGATCAGGTGAAGGCTTTTCATGGAGCTTTTAGGACAACCTGATAGTAATGAATTATAATAGTCCAGTCTAGAAGGAATGAATGCACAAACAAGTTTTTTTGGCATCACTTTGAAATAGGATATTTAGAATTCTAGAGATTTTATGCAAATGCAAGAACGCAGTTTGATAGTTTTGTTTAATATGTGCACTGAATGATATAGTCTGAACAAAATGAATCCAAAATTCCTCACAGTGTTAGAGAAGGCCAAGGCAATGCCATCCAGAGTAAGTATTTGGTTAGACCCCAGACGTTTCCAAGATCTTGAGGGGTGAGCACAATAACCGTAGTTTTATCTGTATGTAGAAGCAGGAAATTAGAGATCATCCAGACCTTTATGCCTCTAAGACATTCCTGCAGTTTAATTATTTGGTGTGTGTCCTCTGGCTTCATGGATAGATAAAGCTGGGTATCATTTGCATAAGAATGAAAATGCATGCAATGATTTCTAATAATACTGCCTAAGGGAAGCATGTATAATATAAATGGGATTTGGTCCTAGCACAGAACCCTGTGGAACTCCATAATTAACTTTAGTGCGTGAAGAAGACTCTCCATTTACATGAACAAACTGGAATCTTTTAAAATATAGTATTTTTTTAAATATATATAGTTCAAATAACTGCATTTCAGTACCTTTAATATCTACCGCATATTCTGAAATAAAATATTGTGGTTAACAGAGATGATTTCACTTTCAGTGGCCATAAGAAGATCATTTGCAAACTTCACTGAACCTGTGTCTGTACTATGATGAATTCTGAATCTTGACTGAAACTCTAAAAAAAAAAGCTATTCACCTGCAGATTAAAAGTTAGCTGTTTTATTCTTTTTCAGGAATTTTTGAGAAAACGAAGGTTGGAGATTGGCCTATAATTAACTAAGATCAAACTAAGGTCAAGTGATGGCTTTTACGTATGTATAATCAATACCATGTACTATGTACCACAATGCCATGTGCTATGTATCTTTAACATAGCACATTAGATTGATCATATTTAAATTGAAACATTAATTAATTGTGGGACTTTTTTGAGCAGTCTTGCAGGAATGTGGCCTAATAGACACATTGGAGGAAGTAAGTCTTGATAACTCAAACATCAATTGGTGCAAGAGGCTAAATAAATATCAGTAATATTGAATGTAGTGGTAAATAATGGCTGTGAGATGGTTATAATTTTTTTCTCTAATGGTTAAAATTTTAGGCAGCATGGTGGCATGGTGGTTAGCACTGCCGCCTCACAGTTACAGTACCACCTGGAGGGCCCTGCTTCGATTCCACCTCGGCCCAGGCCTCTCTCTGTGGAGTTTGCATGTTCTCTCCGTATCTGCGTGGGTTTCCTCCCACAGTCCAAAGACATGCACTTGGTGGGGTTAGGTTAATTGGCCACTCTAAACTGCCAATAGGTGTTAATCTGTGTCTGTGTCGGCCCTGCGACAGGCTGGCGACCTGTACTGGGTTTACCCAGCCTCTCGCTCTATGACAGCTGGGATAGGCTCCAACGAACAAGATAAGCGGAAGAGGATGGATGGCTGGATGGTTAAAAATTTATTTCTGAAGAAATTCAAGAACTCATTACTTGCCTCAACAGAGCTCTGACATTTTTTGCTGTAAAGAAACCTGGGGTTATTCTTATTTTCATAAATCAGTGAAGAATAGTAAGATGTCTTAGCTTTGCGGAGGGCTTTTTTTTAATAGAACAACAAGCTCTGTTCCTCCAGGCTAAAAGAAGATCTAAATTACCAAGATGTCATTTCCATTCC
>VUQK01017939.1:0-10095 GCA_015106715.1 Bujurquina vittata
ATGGAGAGAGTGGGCCAGAGCAGCGTTACGCTGCAGCACAGGGAATCTGTGATGAACTAGTGTGGTCTGCACTTGGTCTTCTTTGATTGGTTGACTGCAGCTTAACTTAAGTGGCTGAGAAAACCAGAGGGGAGGGGATTGTATAATTTAAGAAAACGGCGTTTTAAACAGCGTCATATTTGTCAGAACGCCGTAAAAAACGGCGTTTTCGCTGGTCATTGAACGCCACATGACGTAAAATGCGGCGTTCAATGGCCAGTGAAAACGTCGTTTTTTACGGCGTTTTCCGGTGCATTCAAAACGGCGTAAAAAACGGCGTTCTGGCGGGATTTTCGCCGGATTTTACGGCGTTTTTTAATTATTTTTTTAAATAACGCGTTAGAAAAGTGATGCTATTTGGCAGGGATGGCTTGCCATAAATATAATGCCATAGAAATTTCTCTCTAACTCGCCGCTGTGTCCACAGCTTTCGCTCTCCAGCCGTAATTTTGGGATTCTTACAGTTCAAAAATTATTTTGATAGGAGCGACACTGGTCGATTTAAAAGCATTTGTTCAATAGCTCCTCCTTACAGGCATGCCTAATTAGCATATAGGGACTTTATTGTGTTGCGGGGAGGCCGGGTTCGCATCCAGCTCAAGGCAACATCTTTCATTTACTTATTCTTTCACCATTTCTTGCCATTTCATCTCCGATCTTTCAGCTTGGCATTCACAGTTGCATTTTCTGCAGTAAATGCTTTTTCTAGTTCTCCATGGTGCTGAACTGTGGTGCTGTCCATTGTCCTGAAGTGAGACCAAGGTCAGCAGTCAGTGGGTTTTTGTTGATCAAATTCAAAAGGTTTCTGAAAACAATATTGCCAAAGCAGCATCAAAATACAATTATAATTAGAGAACAGTACAGTAATTCTTCTATCGATCTATGGTAAATTCTTAAGTCTGACAGTGATTTTTGATTTTAAGACAATGTAAAATAATTGTGCTCCAGCACACTAAATGGTTGCACTGAATAAAAAATTTCAGCTTAAATTGATTCAATTATTAACACAGCCTCAACAAAGAAAATTGACCTTTTTTTAAATTTAGTACAATAACTAGGTTGATTCAATATAAAAAAGCTGCTTGATTGGAGTACAAAAATATAGATTAAGATGAATTAAGTGTTTAAAGTGACAAATATTACTTGTGAATAATTACCTCCATTACTTGTGAATAATTACCTCCATTTTTTAAAGATTATCCAGCGTTACATTTGTTTTGCAGTGTAGGAGAGAGGCATTGCAGGGATAAGTAAACAATTATTGGAGGCACACAAAGAAAAGAATGACACCCAGGAACAGAGACTGAGAGTTGACTGAGTTTTAATGTGCCTGTACCAGCATAATTTATTCCTGTTGAGACATTATGCTACCTATATTATTTTCTTTATTCTTATTTAAACAGACAAAAAGAAAAATTGCAGCATAATTTCTGCACACATTACATGGCGTGGATGTACAACCTTTCTTGAAAAGTTGAGAGACCAAATCCACTGAATAGTAGGTTGGTGTGTTTTTCCCGCTTACATGTAATCCTAAATTACCTAGCAGGCTCTCGTTTATATAGCAGAGGGATATTTGTCGTTTCATACGGTGCTGAACAATTTACTAAAACTATCAGTGGTGATAGCAGCAGAATCTCCATTAGCTGAGATGGAGAATGCAAGTGCAATGGAAGATTATACGCATAATAATATAAACAGGATGTCCTGGGAAGATGTGTAAAATGGAAAGACAGTTAGTTAATGCCATTGAACACAAGTTCCCAGCATGCATTGCAAGTGGTCAACCCCCAGATTGTAATACAACTACATTAAAGATGAGTAAATGGTCCCATCTGTGCACTCATCCAATGGTATTGGAATTGTAAGATTAACAGTACTCAAGTCCACTGTGATCTACTGGGATTTTTCCACACGAACATCTCTAGGGTTTATAGAGACTGATCAAAACAAACAAACAAACAAAAAAAAGACAAAATATCCAGTGAGCAGCAGTGCTCTGGGTGAAAATACCTCATTGATGCCAGATGCCAGAGGAGAATGTCCAGACTACTCTGAGCTGACAGGAAGACAACAGTAACTCAAATAACCATAAATCTGCAGCAACTGTGATGCTGCCACGTCAATATGCACCAAAATCTCTGAGGAATGTTTCCAGCACTTTGTTACCTGGCCCACCGTCATGTTGGGCGGACCATCTGTTAGCAGGATAGCTCAGAACATTATGAAAATAATATGCAAGTTATGTTTAAAGTACAAAAAATTCTCACCAGGCTAATCTTTGTCTTTGTGTGGTGCCACACGAAGCTTGTGCTGGTTAAAATTTCAAAGATAGTGTAAAGTAGAGTTCAAAGACTTGAAGAGATTTTTTATTATTATTTCTTTGCTACTTGAGCACCAGAGGTAGAATGAAAAAGAAAAAAAATTACTGATATTGGCATCATCTGTGGGCTTGTTAGTGTTAACTCCCAATATCCTAATCTGTACAATCAAGCATTAACTGTAAATCTAATACAGTACTAGTAATTCAGCACTTGCCTTTTCACTGCTGTTTGCAAGGATCCAAATATTTTTGGATCACCATTTCTAAAAGTAAAATTAATGTGAGATTAGAGTCCACATATTTTTGTAATCATGGCGATGGTGTCTACAAGCCTGCAAAAATGACCAGAAATGTCTTTTTTCCCCCTATTTATCTTTTATTTCCTCTGAAACAACAGAAATCAATATACCATCAAAACATGTGACATTACCAATATACAAATTAAAAAGTATTTTTAAAAAATCAAACAGGAGTATATATGAAATTAAACTATCAAAAACACAAAAATATTCAAACAGAGCAGTATACTAAGCAGTGCCATTGCAGTCATCGTCATAAAGGTTTTGCAGCACTTAGTTTGACTCTATTAACAGCATTCTTTCCATCTGGATATAGTATTTCCTGGTTTCAGATATATTCAGGTCTGCAAAACTATGATCTGATAGTGTTTTGAATAAAATGCTTGAGTATGAAATTCTTAGAACAAATGCACTCAACCTGACTTTAAATGAAGCAGTGCAGGTTTAATAGAAAGATACACAAGTGATGCGGTCATCCGGGCAGGAGGTGGCTGGCAGAGATCCGGGTCACAGATGGAAACCAAATACTTTCACGGTTCTCTTTACTGATTATGATTTTCTCATTAGAAAATGATAATCTGCGCATCACTTTGGCTGTCTTGACTCCTTTTCTCACAAGGCCTGTGCTGTAAAGTACTGTGCGTTAACCCACAGTCACTAACCTGAGTCTGTTAAATCGATATATACTCAACATTAACAGAAGAAGGAGCATCTCAGCTTTTATACTGCTGTGCTCTGCCATTAAACATTTAGAACTTCAAACCACAAGCACGTTATATACCAGACGCTGTGTGAACGCATATTTAAACATAACAGGATAAGATATGAACGTTTAACTCAAACAGCTCCAGCAATCTTTTGGGAAAAGAAAACATAATGCCATCCAGAGGATATCTGGAAAGCCTGAAGGTTTTTAGTCACTTTAGACTTTTTCCTCACACCTAACTGCTTTCTGCTTTAGCGTGTCCACCAATTTTAAAATGCTCACATAGTCAAGTACAAATGCACAAGTACAATATAATTCAGAATGTGATTTCAATCTGATTTAAAGCCCCATTTGCACCAACATGTCTTTACATTCACTATCTGCAGCAGTGATGGCATTACAAATGACACCAGCAGAGGCAGGGCTGATCTGTGCAGCACGTAATGCCATTAATTATGAGATTACAACCCACAGCACATTACAGCTGGGCCGACTGCGGGGAGGTGTTGCTTCTTCAGTAATCCGTAATCTGTGTGGGTGCCGTCCTTCCGTCAGTCCCCCTGCCCACGCTAAAATCTCTCTACAGCTGTTACCTTGCTTCTCCACAAACAATAAAATAACATGAAGCAGGCCAGCAGATGGAGTACCAGTGCATTACATAGTGATGACATCCACAGTAAACTCATATTATTTCTGGAATAACAACTGTCCAGATACAATATCTGTCATTGAAGTCATATATTAAAATTAACCCCCTGCATTTCAAAGGCTCCTTTGTTTTGCTTTACTAAAAATCAATCCTAAACTTTAAGACAGTGTTTTGTTATTTGGCAATATTTAAGTTAGAGAGAGAACTGGCAGAAGAGTGAGGAGCAATATCGACAGAGAATCAGCATAAATAGTGAAGGATAAGGAGGCCATGTGTTTCAGAAGAAGACGGCACTTATTTTCTCCATCTTATATATCACATTTTAATGCCATAGTGTCTACAGTACAGGATTAAGGTGGTATATGGAGGCACGGTTATCTGTACCATGCCTGCACGGGTGAATAAAAAAGTCGCATTTCTGTAAGTAATAGCCTACAATCACAACTAAGTCAGCAGCACAAATAACAGCCTGGCCATTATCAAATGCTCCCAACCTCACTCCACAATTTATTTGTAACATCTGCATTCTTTTCACGCTCCTCATTTCCCTGCTGTAGAACTCATTTCCTTAGAAACGACATCTGATCTTTCACTGTTATCGAAATGTGAACTAACCAGAACCTGAACTTTCATGTTGAGGTCAAAACAAAAGATCTGATTGTGTTTCATAGCTGTTAACTTGATAAGGGCTACAAGAGTAAAAGCTAGCCTCCGACTGTATGTTTGAGTCTCAAAACTCATCATCAGAGCTGAGCAGAAGGGTCTTTTCAGTGTCCCCGCGGGTGCTGAGGTTACTGTGGCTGCGGGAAAGGGGTGGCCCCCCACTTCGCTCTAATGTGGACTGCTGGGTGTACTGCTGATAAGCTGGGGAGAAGTTATGGATGGCGTCCTGGACCATGTCTCCTGGATTCATCGTTTCCTTCAGGCTGCTGGAGATGCTCTTCATTGAGGCACAGTGACCTGCAGGCAGGAGGGGAAAAGTTGGAAATATTAATAAGGAGAGACTGAATGGAAGTGACATATGAACAAAAATAGGCTGGAACCATGTTTCCATCCGACTGCCAGGTGGACTGTCCAAATAAATCTAAGTAATGATGCAAAGAAGAGATGCATATTTTAACATATCAAAGCCACTTTTTAAGTCAAGGCACAGAGAAAGACATCTTTCTTCATTACTGATTTACTGTGCTTCAGATCTTATCACCAACAATTTTCTCTGTATCTGGCAAGTTTGATATAATGAGAAGGGAGGACCACAGGGTAGGAATCCAGACTGAACAAAGTGGGAAGGCAAAATGATGAACTGACTGAACAATAAATGTAAGAAAACAAACAAAGTTAAAGGCAGCAAAATATGCATTGTTTCCAAATGTGATGCAAAAATAAATATCTAATAAAAATGCTGCAAATGAAACAGTGAACTGCAGCACATACCATGAGCGATGGCAAAGTAATCGTCTTTTAACCACAATCAAAGAGGAAAAAAGAAAACAATATGCATTTTAATATAAAGAAGTGAGTCACAGACAGACAAAACACAGCTAACATCAGACGTACCGTACTGTCCATAGATAGGAAATGAGCCTTGAGTGCCGCAGAGTGAAAAAGGAAGAAAAAGGAGAGAGAGAGAGAGATAAGAAACACAAGAAGGTCAAGATGAAAATAAAGGAATAGAAAAGAGGGCAGAAGAAAAAAGAACAACTCAAATATAGAGTATTAAAGATAGGAATCAAAGTAAAAAAGGGAGGGACACAAAGAGTGAGGTCAGATTAGCTCTGAAAGACTACACACAGACTTCATCAAGAACCTTCTGTTAATCACATCACTAAGATTATTATATTACTCTGCTAGTTGCTGTTTATACATTTCACTCTTTTGCAGTCATGATCCTTTTACTACATCCAAACATCAACACACAAACACATCGCTCACCGTATGACTCCAGCCTTTTGTCCATGTAGACCTTGTAAGTAAAGGCATGGCGTAAAGCAATAGCTGCAAAGAACATTTCTATGCAGATGATGAAATTTTGGTAGCCTGCAGCAACTGTGCCCTCGCCCACAGAGAAATCAGCAGAGTTGATCTGAGGGATAGCTCCACACTTCTCCAGGATGGCCAGCAACATCCCTGAAATGTACAAAGACAGATAAGAAAGCAGAAATCATAAAACAGAGAGGAGTTACTCATTAAGAGTTCAGCCACATTTGAATTTGCTCATGGCAAATCATGACATGGGACTAACTGGCAACCTCCAATGCTGGAAATGTAAGTGCCAAAGAAGCGTTAAGTGTAACATTTGTTTTTCTTTTTGGCATTTTAATGTGAAAATACTAAGACTCATTAGTTATGGTCTAATTCAGCCAGATCAGTGGAAACATCGTCTCTGTTCCCCTAATTGCCTCTTGAAGCTGGCTGCAAAAGTGAGTCAATCACCACAGACTCTTAAATTCAAATACCAAATTTTAAAATAAAAACAAATATGTTTACAGCTTGGTGCAAAAACTGTTTTGGTCTCTATAGCTAATGGATGAGTTGCTTTAAACTGTATGAAGGCTTAAAGTCATTCAATAATAGCTCCACACTGACAGGTGAATACTGAGACTCACAGATGTAGCTGTTAGCTGGCTATTAGGCTTTTCCTCTGTCAATTAAAGTCACTAAACTGCACGTTTGGACTGTGTTTGAGGTTGTGGTGCCTTCTGAATCATGTTTAATGTTTCCATCTGACAAATATTACAGCTGAACATGATGTAAATTCCTCCAACTTAGCCCGTTGAAGAAATCAGTGTTCCAGTTTTGGTGGGTATTTGCTTTTCTCACTTAGCACAAAATAGCAGGTATTTGTGTTGGTATAATGCCTTCATGCTAGTGTTGAAGAAGAAAATTTTGCACTCCACCCCCAAGTCCAAATACTGTCCCTTCTGGCTCCACAAAAGCGCGGTGGCAACAGCCACCATGCTAGAAGTCAACAGGTGGACCTTTTACATACAGCCTAGGCTAGGGACCCAGGAATTAAAAGGCATCACCTCTCACTGAAATTGGGACTACAATATGACCAGAATGGGCAGCCTTCCCCGTGCCAACAAATTATTCTCCAACTCTGAGTTTGTGTTGCTCACTTTTGCCAGTTTTCCAGTTACTTATAACAAAACAGTTCCAATGTGAATTAGAGTGGAAGTTATACAAGCATAATTACCCTGCCAGAAGGAGAGAAAGATGACTGACTTGACCATGAAGAACTTGAGCACAGGATTGTACGGGACGAGCAGTTCACGTGTGGCAAAGTAGAAGAGGAAGAGAGCGTAGAGGGACAGACTCACAGAGATGTTGTAGATAATTGTCACATATAAGTAGCCACTAGCCACACTGGAGGAGAGAGACAGAAAAAAAATTATGTAAATTAGCTTTAGTTATTACTCACAGTGTTTGATGAGAAAGAGAAACTGCAAGCAGTTAAAGCCCAGCATCAAACAGATAATGGTCATTTCAACTAATTTCATTTCAACATTTTTATTTGGGAAAACTGAAATTCCACTCAGCATGCCAGTTATTGGGAACTTGCAGAGCCGTTAGAAGTCTAGTGCAAGTAACACGTTAAAACTCCTCAGAGATAATAATCCTCTGAAATTTAGAAAGTATCTAAGGAACACAAGGGGCCACTGCTCAGGCGGATGCTGATGCTGCGACTGACAGTGCTATGGAAACATACTTGAAGTCTCCATCTCTATATTTCCCAAAGGCCTGAAGGATGACTGTGATCACCGCCATCAGTGGTTTTACCACGCAGAACTGGAGCGTTGCCTGTGCAAGAGTGAGAGACATGACCGTTAGTGTTGTGGGATACCAGCAGTCATTTAACCTTAAAATCTTTGCAAGTAGATTTTTAAGACGAATATGAACATGCTAAGTTTGTAGTCAATACTGAAAACACATTAAGGCCAATATGACTTTCATATTAGACAGCACAACACTCGTAGTCAGTACAACCTGAAAAAAAAAAATCCAAAGGAAGGCATTGGTACCTGTTTGCAAAACCTGAGGAAACCAATGGAGTAGGTTTTGCCCCACAGACAGCAGGTCCCATACATACAGCTTGACCTAAAGTGATGGAAAGTGAAGTTTTGTTTTTTTGTGTGTTTTTTTTTTTTAAAGTATACAGGAGATCTTAACATGAAGCTATACAAGAAAGTCCACGACAGTGAAAGGAAATCAGACTTACTCGATAGGTTTCCCTCTGATTTCAGCCATTATGGCACTCTCTCCTCCCAGATACTCGTAACACAGACTCAGGAAGTTGTAGATGACAAAGGCTGGAGAGGGTGACGCATAGAGAAAAAGGTTACGGTTTTTCAGAGTGACTGTCTGCACCTGGAAAACTCCTATATTTAAAAAATATGTTTTTTATTTAGTAACTGGCCTTAAGTTGCATCACAAAGCAGAAATGAGAATCTGCATCATCCTAATAAGGAAATGCATATGACGGATAAGTCATTCTTGAAGGAGAAACTCACAAGCTTGATAATCTTGCAGCACTTATAACAAGCTCAAAAATACATTGATATGATAAATATACAGTGTGGTCAGCACACTGTATATTTATCATATCAGTAGAGCTATTACTATGCCTTAATAATGGTGTAATTCTCATAGTAACGTTTTGCTGATTCTGTTTAAGAACTGCTGAGACTGCCATTTCTAGGCAGGAAGTGAAACCTAGCAGTGATCTTATGAACAAGGAAACACAGAACAGGCTCAGAATGGGCCTTTGACTGTACATGCAAACGCAGTAATTCGTCTACGCAGGGGAAAAAAATCTGACAGCTGTGAGAGTAAAAGTGTGCCTGAAATAAAAATGTTTTTAAACCAGTGCTATAGTGTAATTCATCAGTAAGGATTAAAAGAAGGCAACTGTTCTTATAATTACATCCTTATCTCACTCACTGACATTTCTGCTCCTATTTTGAATATCCACTATTCTTCAAAAATCTAAATCTCTCTAGACAATCTTAACAAATACAGGACAGTTTGGTCATATTCTGTCTAGGGGTCGATAGTTTACCTGCTATTTTTGCTGAGAAGCAACATGCAATATTAAAAACAAAACTGACTTTAATACACAATAATTGGTGTTGCTGAGTTTTCCTGCTGCCTCAGGTGTTCGCTGGCTAATTTAAGGGTAACCCACAGACACAGGCTCCTCGCTGCCTGAACTCTCTTTACAGGTGAAAGCTGGTGAGCTTTAAAGTAAGCCTGTGATTGCAGCACATCGATGAAAATTGGATCCCGGGTTTTTCAGTGCTGTATAATTACAGATCCAGTATATTTTCACTCTGAAATGCATAAACATGCTTTTATCGTTAAAATAAAAAAATGCTAACTTGCATTTTGAGTGCAGAATATTAGTAATAAAAGCAACAGTGCATAAATATTTTAGTTATTATCTTGATCCCTTACTGTGGCGACAAAGCACCCTTGGGTAAATCAAAGACGGCTCTGAAAAATATACCACCAAGTAACATTTACCACAAGACATTTTCAAATGGAACAGGACGCTCCGACACGCTGCCATAATAACCTCATTCAGCTTTGTTTTTGAATCTTGTCTTCTGTTCTGGAAAATAATGGCAAATACCCATCACAACTTCTGGTCTTCAAAATTATTAACAAACAAGCAGTTTGACACCCAATCATACCTTACTGACAATGATTTAAACAGAGAAGAGAGGAAAAACAACCAGCACGTGATGAACACTCTGACACAACAGATACATTAAAGTGTAAAACTATTCTGTTCATTTCAGCTCTATATTTTTTATTCTTGGACTCAAACAGCTATGCATGATTCACATGGTTAAGGATTGTAAGAGTGTTTTTTGCAGGGAAAGGGCTTTAATGATACAGATTGTTGTCTGTCTCCAAACATCCCTCAGGCACATGGGATTGCTTGTTTGGGGCCTTTTTTTCCTTTTACTTGTGTTACCGCATTTGTCTTATTTTTTGCTCTCTGCAAAAGAACATGTTTATTGTTAAAGATGTTTTTTATTCATTTATTTCTTGTCATTTATAGATAAATCTATTC
>VUQK01017940.1:0-13527 GCA_015106715.1 Bujurquina vittata
GCGCTCTTCGTCCGAAAGCTGATAAATCCGAAGCAGGTTCTCCTTCAGCGCTCCATACTTGTTAGCAGGCGGCGGGTCCCGGAGCAGTCCCATCAGCCGGCGGGTGGAAACGGAGTCCAGCGCCGCGACGACATGGAAATACTTTGTGTCGTCTGAGGTGATCCCGCGGAGGAAAAACTGGGCTTCCACATGCTGGAACCAAGGCTCTGGATCGTGCTGCCAGAACTCCGGGAGCTTGACTGTAGCCGCAAAAATAGCGGGAGAAACAGCGGCGGCCGGTGCGGAAACAGTGGCTGCGGCCGGTGAGCTGTCATCAAAAGACATGTTCTGTCGTCGGGGTCACCAATGTAGGAGCCGGTAAAAGGAGACGCAAGAGCTATGGAAAGTCTCAGCTTTATTTGTCATAAAACTCACAATGAAAGCTGGACTCAGAACAACGTGGCTGCTTTACACAGGAAGTCTAAAGCTCTCCCCCTTCCGGCCTCTCTCTTCACAATAAGAGCTCAGGGCATTCTGGTGTGAAATGTGCATAAGTGTGACGTTATGACTAAGTGTGTCCACCAAAAAGTCATCTTTTTCACTGTCCATAATTAAACCATAAGTTATGTCTTTTTGACTGAACCTTTGCAATCGAGGTACTTTAGGAAACAGCCAGTCGTAAATGTCAAGCCACAAAGCTTCAGAAAACATACAGTGCACAAATAAATGCTCAGTGGATTCAATGTCATTGTGACGTTTCACAAGTACGCGAGTACACAAGTCCGCACAAGTACGCATATTGAGAAACAGCCCAACACTCAAAACATGGTTGAAGGCTGTTTCTCCCATCACTTCCTTGCTTTTTAATTTTCAAATCATAAATGCTGATAATAATAGTAATTTTAAGGGAAAAAAATACCCCATCATTTTCTCTTGTTTGTAATAATACTGGCAGATACATCAATATCAGCATTTTTAACTTCTCAACATTAGTTCTTGAAAATACAGTACTTGTCAGGCACACATTTTGTATTGCTGTAAATAATTCAAATTATTTTAATAATTAAAAAGACAAACTACAATGAAACGAGCAAATTCCCTCTGGAATTGTCACTATTTTTTTTAACTTCCAGAGTGGATTTGGTCGTTTTATAAAATAATTAAAATGTTTAATTAATTACTTAATAAAATAAAAATAAATTATATGTATAGCTTTTCGCATGTAAGTGATCAAACTCTGCCTTTACCTTCATCTGAGCTCAGTTCGCTTGCGTCCAGGTGATGTCCGGTGAGCAGCGGCTGCCGTGCCTCCGTGTCTCCGTTAAGGTTGTGACGGGACATCTCCTCCAGAAAAGTCGGATGTCTTTAATATGGCCACTAAGCTTTGATAGATTAGCTAACTTCGCGCCCAGATCGGTTAAAGCTCCGAGCGCTGCACCGTACCCATGCCTGCCAAGCTTGCTGGCTACAGTTGACACTGAAGCTAACCTGACCAGAAGTAGGAGGAGGAGTACCAGGAAGTAAAAAGACAGCACGTCCTGACAGCGTCTCTCCTCCACTAAGTCAGCCCAGTTTAGGTGTACTGCCCTCGAGGGTGAGGAACAGTGTGAAGCAGCAGCGACGGTAAGCTTAGCTGCTACCCGAAGGAGACGTGTCTGTGTGTGTGAGTGCAGAGGGGAGCGGCTAGCGTTTCCTCCCCTTGTGTTTTTAAAAAGAGACTGAAGATGGCGACCAGCTCGGAGCGCAGCCCCCCTCCGTTCCCGGAGTCCGAGGACCAAGATGTGTTGGACTCTGAGGAAGTCCAAGGCCGCGACAGTGATGAAGACGACGCCGAGGACTTCTTCGGGAGTCCGGTATGTAGCAGTAGAGTCAAGCTAGCTGTAGCGCTTCACGTCTGGTTAACTCGCTAACTTGACGGAGCTAGCTAGGAAAGCTAATGAGGCAAAAGTTTTAGGAGATGTTGACCGCCGTTTAGCGGTTACATAGGAGGGGGGAAAAAAAGAGATAATGTTGACATAAGCGATTGTCGGCTCCAAGGCTCTTAGTGTTACTTAAATGATCAAAGCGTTTGCTGTATGAACTCTATCCCATCTGCCTAAAAGCTGTGGGACTTCTGCAAACGCCCTTGCTGGTATTGATTTCACCCTGAAACTTGCTCTCTGAAGTTCTCCCTCGCAGTGATTCAGTAACTAAACAGGTCACACCGTACTTCCTGTTTGGCTCATGGCATGTGGGAGTTTTCTGTCCTCAAAATCTTCTGAAACTCTTCCAAGCTAACATTTAAATCCTCTGCAATTTTAGGGTGTGCAGACTTTGCACATCGTGTGTGGGTGAGGTGAAAGCTTAGCAATCTGCAAGGAGTGATGTCTGTGCGGTTTGTATGAAAGTTGAAATCTTGTACGATGCTTATTAGTGCGTTAAATCAACCCTCTCCACTACCACTTTTTTCAATTTCTTTATCTTTTCCTAAATAAGGATTATAAGCTGGCTCAGGCAGCCTCCAGTCATGTGAGTGTGCAGTGGTCACATGGTCAGAACCCGGATGTTTTCCTCCAGTCAAAGTTCAGAGGCTATATCAGAAAGTTGCTGCCTTGGATTTTTTTTCCTTTTCCCCCAGCAATGAATTCAGTCAGCATTTTATGGTTGTTTCAGTTATCAGAGGTCATGCCTGAAGCGTTGCCTAAGGACCATGATAGGACGTGTATTTTTCATTTCCCAGTTTATTATAGGTATTTTCAATACAGATTTTTTTGGGGGGTGGGTGGGGCACTAAATACAGTTATTAGCTGATATTCTTTGTAAACATACATTCCACTAGAGTTGTTAACTTTACAGTAGTATGACCAAATATTTTTAACTTTAGCTGTTTTCCTGTATATCACAATATTAATAATAATTGTTATTTCTGCTTGAGGTTGCCTTTTATAAGGGCTGTAGTGGTTCAGAATCCTGTGGTAATTGTTAGACACTGAGCAAAAACAGCAAAAGGCTGACTTATTCTTTTAAAAAGCCAGTCTGCAGTGAAGTAGACTTCACCAAAGTGCGTCTTCCTGTGTGTACTCCTGTACAACCAGTACTCTGTGCAAATAACAAAACATGTAAACAGACTGAATGAACAAAATTCCATCCTTCAGTCAGAAAGGTTCTCGCTAGCTCAGTAAATCCATACACATGCACCGACGTATTACAGCAACGGGTCCACCTGCTTAATAAGCGCTAAGTGTCCACCGGCTGCATCACGACCACATGAAAAAGAGTTACTTCCGTCATTAAGGTCATGTGACTTACGGTCCAACCCAACAGCCAGGTACTCTTGGTGGTCCGGGCGACGCCAAAGCGTAAGAACGGACGCAGTACGAAGACACACAACACTCTCTGACGTCACTGGAAAACATAGCTACATTTGTCGCTAGTTGTTAGGGGGAAAAAGCCTAGCAACAAAGTTGGCAACGCTGCATGACCCACGTGAGCATAATCCGCTGCGTGGTGGGGTGACGTATATCCGCCATGAAATTAGCATATCAGGATATAGTTTATTTTCCAGGGCAAGATTTTTTACCGGTAAAGTTTTGCATCAAATTATTATATACGAGTAAGAAAGTACAGATCTGTATTGGAAATGTCATGTCCTGCGTGAAATTATTCAAGATTCAAAGTTCTTTGTCATTTCTGCAGTTGCAAGGTACAACTGAAACAAAATTGTGTTTCACCTGGAATGGAGTGCAAATAAGTGACAATAAAGTTAAAAACAGTCTAATTCAAATATAAATATGCTAAGATATAAAAACAGCAATAAGGCCAGAAGCCAGCAACATTCACACTGAGTAGTGAGAGCCTAAGCGTTGAAGTACATATACTGTACTGTGCAATTAAGATTGTGCAATGGAGTTCACAACGATGCTGACAGCTTACAGAAGTCACTTGAGGGTGATATATATGTTGGTTGTTTCTGGGCTTTGCATTTTGAAGCCTCAGGCTCAGTCTTTTCTTTTTTCTTTTTTGAGTCAGAAGAGACCATACTGAGGCCAGATTGTGGACTGCTAAGTTATTAGCTAAAGCTAGCAAGCTTGGTTGGCAGGCTTCATCCTTAAGCTGTATGAGTAAAACACACAGATGGACATTGCCACTCATTATTTAGTGAAATCCTGTTATAAAGCTGAGAACTGAGTATTTTCTTTAGCGCCATCTTCATATTCTTAAATTGGACGTGATGAGCCGGGGGGATCTGACGGTCAAACTCAGGTCATTGCACCATCTGAAAAGTCTGAAAAGCATAGCCTGCTTATCTCACCTTTTTTGACTCTAAATGGCCATAATTACAAAATGAGCTTCATGTTTTATTCAGTATGACCTGAAACTGGCAGCCATTAAGTCATCAGAAAAGTTGTCTTTAATCCAGCCAAAGTCATAGAGCAAGTGAGCTAAAGGTTTTTTTTTTTTTTCCCTATTTACTATAGACTTCTATGTGACTTTTTTGCAACCAGAGGCCATGTCCATGCTGGAAATTAAAAAGAATGCAGGTTTAAGTCATACTGGCTTCTCCTTTTAGGCTGGGAATCAGCTAATTTGTGTAAAGGTCCAGACTTAAAAGTGCACAAACGCAGTCAAGAGGTCCAATTACAGCTGTCTGCTTCCAAATCCAAAAGTTTATGAATAGCAAAGTTAATTTTAGAGAGCAGAAATGTTTTTTTGTAAGCATGTTGAAATTGGCTGAAATTGGGCATTTTAACATGTAAATCTAAGGGGATTGCTTCACCTTTGGAGCCAGCACCCAAATGGCCACTAGGGGAACTGGAGGTTGCCACTTGTTGTGCACCAACATTTGTCTTCTCAGCTGTGTTAAGTATTGTGCTGTGCATGTTTCAGATAGTGCAGAGAAAATTTTAAACCCTTTAAATCAGAAGCAGCACGGTTCGCAGGGGTTAGCACTGTTGCCTCACAGTTTGAATGCCATCTGGAAGGCCTGGGTTTGATTCCACCTTGGCCAGGCCTCTCTCTCACTGTGTGGAGTTTGCATGTTCTTCCATGTTCCCCCAGGTACTCCCGGGAAACCCGGTATGAATGTGAGTCTGAATGGTTGTCCGTGACTCTGTGTTGGCCCTGCAACAGGCTGGCAACCTGTCCAGGGTATACCCTGCCTCTCGCCCTATGTCAGCTGGGATAGGCTCCAGCCCCCCGCGACCCTGGAAAGGAGAAGTGGATGGATGGATAAATCTGAAGCAAAATGCTCCTTTTGTGATTTGTCATTTTTTTCCACTACCCTGTAAACAAAAACCTGAACACTGCAATCATTGTTACGTTAGCCTGGTAGATTAGTCTAACCTAGGCTGGCCATTAAGAGGATTTGTTTTGTTTTTTTGGTGATGACACGTCTGTTAAATCTATTTCTCAAACACTGTAAAATGTTTCATGGAGCTTGTCTTTGGTTTTGTTTTTTTGAGTGACAGAATCCTTATGCTTCAATTTTAAAGCTACACCCAGTAGCTTGGAATGAAATTAGATTTTTAGTTCTTGTATTTCTCCTCAGAAAGTAGCATTCATAAAAGTGTAATCTAGAAGCTCAGTACAAAATAAACTCAAATAATTAATGCCAAAGCAGGCTTTTCACTCATTAGTCTACATTATCCAGTATCCAAGATTGACCAGATTATGTGACACAAAGCTGTTGAAAACTATCAGGAAAGCAACCAAAACCCTTTAAAATCCAGTTTTATGTCAAATATTTGGGATGTGGAGTGCATGCGACTCGCTGCATGACGCTTGGATTATGTTGGTAGGTTTAGTTTGTCTATTTGATAAACATGACATGGGAGTAATTGCATGATACATTAAAAATCCCCTTTTGGTCTTCAGAGCACCTCTCCTGTGACCGAAATGGACACCACACCGACCAGTGACGCTTCAACGAAGCCTCCCAGTGACATCATGAATGATCCTTTCTTTGAGCCAATGAGCAGCCAAATGGAAAACAAACCAGCAAGTGAATTCATCAGCGAACACTCAGATGATTTTGTTGACCTGACAAATAATGTAAATATTGTAGCTGCAGCTGCAACAAAATCTAATGATTTTTTTTACATATTGGGAAGTGAAACTGGAGCTCAGAGAGGGGAAGTAGTAAAGGCAGATGTTACCGTTGGATCAGCAATAGATAAAAGTGAAGTGACCGCTGGCATTACAGATCCACTCAGTCAGCAGGAAGCAAAACAAACTTCCACTGCTCCTGTTATCGACCTCAGTGGTGGCTCACAGCAACCGCCTGTCACTGGCAAAATTGGCGACCCTTTGGTCGACCTCTTCGATGATGCTCCACCAGCTGCTGAAGCCAAAAAACCCAGCGGGACAACAGTCGATCTGTTCGATGACGAGGGAAGTGACATTTTCGCAGAACCGCTGCAGACTAAACCTGCCAAGCAGCTACAGAAAAGCCTCTTCAGCGAAACTGGCAAGGATCTGTTTGGCGAGCCACTGGGTGCCCTCTCAAAGAAAACTAAAGAGCAGAAGGATAAATCTGTCACAACCAAAGTTACTGCTGGAGGACCTGTGCAAGACAGTAAGCCTGCAGATATCTTCAGTGAGACCGTCCCCGCAGCACCCAGCGTCAGCAGCACCAGCACCATCAACTCCAAGACCAATGGAGTCCACTCTGAGGAGGAGAGTGATATATTTGCTGGTGGGTCCACTATATTTATTCTGTTGCTTATCAGGCTCACATGCTGTTTTTAATTTTACCATTTTTTTTACTGTTTTTTATAGTTGATAAAATGATGAACGATAGATAAAATTCCCAACTGTGAAAATCCATGTGAAAGCCTCCTGAGAACAACAGCTTGGAAAGTTGAAGAATATTTTGGACCACAGCTTGCTGAGCGGTTGACACTATTTATGCAGAACTATAAAAGATGAAAGTAAATGTTTGCTTGATTGTAAATAACTTTGTCTGTTACGACACCACTGTTTAGCCAGCATTAAATTTGAATGTTCATATTGGGCTCTACCTTCCCAAAATCTCCCATTTAAAGCACCAAATATCAAGGCCAGGGAGAGTGCGTTCGACTATTTAGAAAAAAAGATTTTATGAGCAGTAGCCCTCTTAAAAAAATCATGTTATGCAATATTTAACTAGAAACAGTTATCAGCCGCACATTGTCTGTGCAGCATGATTCATGTTGTTGCCACATTCTGACCGAACACAACAAAGTCAGGATAAGGACATCCCAGCTCAGAAAATGGGGCTATCTGAGGAGCATGTGAATGTTAAACCCACATGTTTGTGTCAGATGCTTGAGAGGGTTTGCGTGGAAAATGTGTAAATAAGTGATTTACTGGTAGTAAGAACTTAATCTATAGAAACCTCAATTAAGAAAACCCCAGATGCTCCAGTTGAGGCATGACAGAAACGACTCCCGTTTGTGCTCCTCCCAGAGTACCTTACATAGAAAAGTAAGCCATTCAGAATCTCTGTAAATACACAAAGGTAGACTTAAAACTGAGGTAAAAGCTGGTATTATCAAAGTCCTCTATTTTCAGTAAATAATGGATGTCTTGCTGGACATTTCCTGCTCTTTTCCCTGTTACTTTTCCCCTCTAGCAGAAGCCACAGTGGAGCTCTCTCTCGACAGTCCGCGAAACGAGAGAAAAAAGGAGGCGACGGCCAAGCCGTCTGCTTCCGCCCCCACCTCCCTGCCAGCAGCTGCCAGCCTCGCCAAGCCACAGTCTGCTTCCCTGGAAGAGGTGAGCTCAGACTTAACCAGACAAAAAAAAAAATGCTGGTGTGTGCACATTAAGTAGTTTCAAAGTATTTATTACATGTGCACAGCAGTTTATTACATCCTTTATTTACTGAGGTAAAAGTGTCTGAGGTTTAAAACCTCTTTTTTTTTGAGAGCGACTTGACCAAAAGGGCATCGGTAATTCTAGCAGTAATAATCACACAAATACAGCTGACATACACAAACATGTGAAAACATATCATGAACAAATTAGATGCAGTTACAAATGAATTTCAGTGGAACATTATGAGCCGTCTCACTGACCGAGAATACTATTTAAATTGTATAAAAATTGTTGTAAGAGTCAAGGCCATACTGATTATATTGTTATCATGTGTATGGACACAGAGACAACCAATCCCAACAGAGATTTATAAATAAAAAAAAACAAACAAACAAGTGATGCTGGGCACAACTGACCCTGCCCCCAGCAGAAGTTTTAGCTGAGTTTAACGTTGTCTGTCTCATAAACGCCTCCAAACACTGAATCACCGAGAGAGCACAAAGGTCTCGTTGTCCATACCCATGATTTTCCTTTGACCTTTAGGTCAAGGTCACTGATATTCAAACTTGTCCAAGCTTTTTAGTAGATGCATCTATGGTGTGAATCCTAATCACATCGTTCTTGAGTTATCACGTTTACAAGATTTTTAGAAAAACGTGACCTCTGACCTTGACCCAGTTATGGCAAAAATTTAATTAGTGATGTAGGGGTAACTGGCCATCTTTTGTGCAAATTGGTATGAATCGGACTTTAGCTTTGCTGTAATATTGTTAACAAACAGGGGTAACAATGGGAAAGTTTGAGGGAATACAGTGATGCCACTTAGCAAGGAAACAGGCAAAAGTAGTGTACTCAACTTCTGCAGCCAGTAATGACACATAATGCTCAGTGGTAGACAGTATCCAGCCTCTTCAGGTGCTGGTCAGGTGCATTCATAAAGAGCAGATCACTATAATCCAGTAAAGAAAAAATCAAACATTTCCTCTTCTAGAGGAATAAACAGGATTTATTCATTAGAAAACAACAACAACAACAAAAGGAAATGTAATTAAAGTTTTAGAGTAAACACAAGCTGTTAATTAGACTTCTTTAATTACAGTTTCTGATCTGTAATGATATCTAATCCGTATATCATTAACCGTGTCAGTTTCAAACTCTTGTGCACTTTTGGTCTAAATGTCGAGCCCGTGCTTTTTGGATTTGCCCAGAAATCAGAACAAGAAATGTGGGGGAACAAGGCACAGCCTTGCTGCGGTTTCCAGCAACAGCCCACCAGAACAAAGATTTCCTTCCTCCTTTAGGGCTTCAAACTGTGCTGTAAGAAAATGACTGTTCAACCATAGTTTTTGACTTTTCACTTTCTGTTCAATATTTGTTTCAGTTGCAAGAAGAGGAAGATGAGGAGCAGGAAGACAAATTTGACATCTTTGTCTCTGTCAAAGACCCAGAAAAAATTGGTGAGGCTTATTATTTTTTATTACCAAATGTATTTTAAAGATTAGCAGACTGAGTAATCTTTGCATGTCTTTATACAGTTTGACAGTTTTTTTTTCTACGTATATGTTTTTTTCAGGGGATGGTATGAATGCCTATATGGCCTACAAAGTATCCACACAGGTAAAAAAAAAAAAAGTGTCATTTTACTCAATTTCACTTGAACAAAAGTTTTCAGTCTATAATTGTGATCATGCTGGTACAGTTATTGATCAGATGTACAGTTAAGGTTTGCCAAGACATGAAACGTCAGTGCGTTGTTGGAGACACACATGCTCTGTCCTTCGAGGGAAAACAAAGGTTACGACACAAGTCGAGAGCAGTAATGCACCAAACACAAGCCTCTTGGGTACATTAATTCCATTCATGTGTGTTTCAGACCACACTGCCCATGTTTCGCAACAAGACATTTACAGTAAGGCGACGCTTCAGCGACTTCCTCGGCCTTTTTGAGAAGCTCTTGGAAAAACATGGACCAAATGGATTCATCGTGCCTCCGCCGCCAGAGAAGAGCCTCCTGGGTAGGCTGACTGGCTTTTCTGTCCGCACGTTTTCTTTCGAGTTAGAATTTAACATTTTAAAACTTGATCATGAGAAATGATGAACGTTATCTCGCACAGGGATGACAAAGGTGAAAGTGGGAAAGGAAGATTCCTCGTCTGCAGACTTTGTTGAGAGAAGAAGAGGTGCTCTGGAAAGGTAAGGGAGAAGGCATGACATAAACCTGCACTGTAATTTATAAAAATCATGGTGGGCTTTTGTGTATTATATTATTAGCTACAATATTAATGATATAACTAACGCAGTGTTCTAACCTTGAATAGGAATATAAATTTACTTGAAAGCATTCTTGCAGCATCCTAATTTACGTTCCCAAATGATTCTCTAGAACTGTTATGATGTTGCAATGGCCATACTAATCAGGAAAATAAGGCTAACTGTTCCCATGTTTTCTCACTGAACAGGTATCTGCAGAGGGTGGTAAACCACCCATCGCTTCTCCAAGATCCTGATGTCAGAGAGTTCCTGGAGAGAGAGGAAGTAAGAAAAATTATTTAGTTTTATGCTTGAGTTACTGCACTTTACGCGTGTAATGTAGTTTTCTTTATAGGGGGTGAATAGTACATTTTCAGTTATATATATTACAGCTTTCACCAGACTAGTGTGCTTTACCTAATTATTAGTACTTGGTATCACTGTGCAGAAGATGGAATTGCAGGACAATAGTGAAAATGCTTCTGTCACAGTTTGTAGCCTCAGTTTTGGAATAATTACACCCAAACTTTTCATACCATAAAACCATCTGGTGTATACTTTTGAGTAGAAAAGCGCTATATAAGAACCAGCCCTTTTACCAGTGAGTGTTTAAATATTCATCTGCTGCTCACTTTTAACTTATCCTCAGGTTTTACTGTGTATTTATTATTAAAATGTGATTGTGTTTCTACAGTTGCCTCGAGCAGTGAACACCCAGACTCTGAGCGGCGCTGGCTTCTTAAAGATGATCAATAAAGCAACAGATGCTGTCAGCAAAATGACCATCAAGATGAACGAATCCGATGTGGTGAGTTCAGCCGTGAACACACGCTCCCGTTCTCTATGGCATTTTCTCTTCCCGGGGAGCTTTGTTGAGCCAGACGATCTCTGTTTCAAGTGAAAGCAGAAAGTTTCAGCGATGCATTCAAGTTTCATTTTTTTAACAGTTATTTTGAGTAGTGCTGCTTATAGCATAGTAGAGCTCATCTGAGCCCTCACAGCTAGTGTTGGAGTTGTACTAACGGTGTGTTGTGCTGCAGTGGTTTGAGGAGAAGCTGCAGGAGGTGGAATCTGCAGACCAGCAGTTCAGGAAGCTCCATGCTCTGGTTGAATCCCTGGTGGTCCACAGGAAAGGTTCATTGAGTTTTTTTTGTTTGTTTGTTTGTTTTCAGTCTGTGAAGTAATACATCAGTTGTCATTTGGATGCATTTGTGCAGTTTTATAATTATCCATCCATACAGGCACAAAGACACTTTATTGTCTTGATGGTGCCACTTGGGGGCACCAAAGTGAAATGTGTTCAAATCTTGCGCATTGTCCTTTTTAATAAAACCTTTAGACCATAACCTCAGCTCTTATTCTCTAAATGCATGCTCATAAAGTACTTTGTATTCAATCTTTTATTAATTTTTGTGTCAAGGAAACTTCTCTTTGTATTAAAATCTGTCTCTCTTCTCTCTAGAGCTGTCACTGAACACAGCAAGCTTTGCCAAAAGTGCGGCCATGCTGGGCAGCGCAGAGGATAACACTGCTCTGTCCCGAGCACTGTCCCAGCTGGCCGAGGTGGAGGACAAGATGGAGCAGTTACACCAGGAACAAGCTACAAACGACACCTTCACCTTTGCAGAACTGATTGCAGATTATATCCGCCTACTGGGAGCAGTGAGGGTACGGAGGAGATTTGTTAAGCTTGTTACTGGACATCACAGCTTTTCAAAAAAAAAAAAATTCAATATTTAATTTAAATCACATTTATTTAAAAACTTTGTTCTGTAAAGGAGTCATAGTTTAAAAAGTGCGTAGTCAAATAAAATGATGTGGATTTTGCGACCTGCAGGGGTCGTTTGATCACCGGATGAAGGCGTGGCAGCGCTGGCAGGATGCTCAGTCCATGCTGCAGAAAAAGAGGGAGACTGAGGCCAAACTCCTGTGGGCCAACAAGCCTGACAAGCTGCAGCTGGCCAAAGAGGAGATCACTGAGGTAGGACACGGGCCAAAAACAACAAAGTGAAAATAGCTTGGATGTGGCTGAAACGCCTGCCTGGAGTTTGGTGAGGCCTCTCCAAGAAAACAATGTTTTAGTAACTTTAATCTTTCTGTCCCTTTACTCAGTTTTAGCTCGATATTAATCACCCTTGAGTTTTTGTTACAATCCTTCACATACAGAGTTTCTGTATTTGTTTCCTCTGATCTGTTCTCTTATCTTTGAAAACAGTGGGAGGCCAAAGTCACGCAGTTTGAGAGAGACTTTGAAAGAGTTTCTGCAACTGTTCGCAAGGAAGTCATTCGCTTTGAGGTACTTTGAGGTGTTCATCTGTGTTGGCATCCACATCAGTCACTGCTCAGACAGCTGAATAGGTTGAAAGTCATAAATTCTTTTGAAAAATCTCTCAACAGAAAGAAAAAACAAAGAATTTCAAAAGGCAGATAATCACGTATTTGGAGTCTCTGCTTCAGTCTCAGCAACAGGTGAGCGTGTCTGCCTTCGCAATGAGTCAATATTTCCGTATTATTAAACTGTTTTTTTTGTCTGAGAGAATCTACAGAGGGTGGAATATTCTAAAGCAATTTACACACGAGGTAGTAAGTACAGATCAGGGCTGTGAGTTTGTAAAGATTTAAGTACTGCATTTAAAGAATGTTTGAGTTTCTGTGTGGCCCAAAAATCCCCAAATTTAAAATGAATAAATCACTCAGTGAATATGAATTTATATAAAACAAAAATCATTTTAAAATTAGTTTTAAAAATTTGCTTCTGTACTTCTACTCCTGTAACTAATCTAGTTTAAAATAGCAGAAATAATTAATAAAATTTTAACAGAAAGAAACCTTTATTTTAAAATAAAATACATTTACTACAAAGGTAAATGAATACAGAAGGTAATTAAACGTAGATTTCAGTTTAGCACATTTATTAAATATGACCTACATTTATTTTGAATATTCTTATATTTTTGATAGATATAAATACATATTATGTAAACAGTTAATTTAATGACTACTTTTAGATTTTATAAGCCCAAAGTAGTAGATTCAAACTGCTTCTTTGGCCCACTAAACAGTGCAGCAAATACTTGACAAATACATTTAACATATACTTTAGATTTAATAAGCTTTTTTCTTCATGTTTTACTTTAGAGAAAAAAAATTTGAATTTGATAGACAAAAAAAAGAGAGAAATTCACCCGTATGAAACCTGCACAGACATTTAAATATGAACCAGCTCTTGTCTGTTATGTTAAGAACCTTATATGGCTCTTTTTTTTTCCCCTCTCTCCAGCTGATAAAGTACTGGGAGGCTTTCTTACCAGAAGCTAAAGCAATCGCCTAATCCTCAAGCACCAGCCCTCTGGACTACAAAACAGGCTGCCTTTTTCTCATACACTTTACCTCTTTTGCCTTTAAACCAAGGAAAATGTGTGCATTGTAAAGGGAGATACAATCAGCCTGTTTTTTTTTTTTTGGGGTTTTTTTTTTAAATAACCTTTAAAACATAGTTCTTTTTTTTTTTTTTTACTTATT
>VUQK01017945.1:0-19700 GCA_015106715.1 Bujurquina vittata
GTCTCAGGGTTAACTGAAGGTGAATTTGCTTGCAGAGGCTCTTTGGAATGTCAAGTGCAGCCTTTAACCGGCTGCTGTGTTGTGCCTGCACGAGACGCTTACCCCCCCCTCGGTGCATACAGTACGGTCACTGCACAGGAAATAATAAATCAGAGAATCTTAAAATAGCATGAAGATATAGGAAGTGATGAAGTCATCAAGGACACATTTGTTGCAAATAAAATGGCAACTGTTTAAAGCTGCGGTTTGTCAGCGTGACTAACTAATTAAAGGAAAAATACACCCCGAAACGCTGTGAAACCTTTAAGTAACATGCATGCTTATGCTGCAGGTCAGGAGTTTAATTTGGAGTTTGTTGCCTGCGTTACAGACTATCAGTCTCTAAAGAAGTCGAAACATGTTTGCACACTTTATTGACTTGACCTGACTTTATAGCTTTCTGCTGACCTTTCTTAACCTGCTGCTGACCTGCAAGAGAGCCTCAGTCCTTAAAGTCCTTAAAGGAGAAACTGAGTGCTGACCTGGTGGACATTAGATCGATTTCTCTAGTTTTACAATCTTTTCTGTGGAGGATGAGAAATGGTGAAAGTATAAAGAGAAATAAATTGAATTTATATATAAATACACTATGGAAAGGAAAATGTTCACTTTATTTGTCTTTTTCTGTGTCTGCGGCTCACTATAATACGCACAAGCTCTGTGTGTTTGTCTGCTTGTTTGTCCGCAAACTCCTTCTACACAGTGAGGAGTTGAGATACCAAACGTGGCACAGAGGTACATCCTAGGCCCCTGGAGGTTCTTATCTACATCATATATTGTGATGTCATCATTCTCCCTGGCAACCACCTGCCAATGTGCTAAAATGACCCTTTTTCTTTTAGTAATTATGCACCTATAACACTTTTTTAAAAAGCCTTGTGTCACAATAATTTTGCCATTTCATAATAATAGGATCTACTATAACTTATAAGTGCAAAACCTGAATTATGCATGATTATAATGTCATCATGTTGCTTAGCAACCACCTAGCAACGGACAAAAACCACAGACTAAACAACACTATAGCGTGGGCTTGTAGTGGTGTTTATAAGATATGAATCTCATATGAAGCCATTTATGTAGTTAAAAAAATGTTAGCATTGGTAGCTTATGCAAATTAGATTTGATTCCTGCTTAAGGCCACCAACTATTTTAGCGTAGACATGGAAAAATGGAAGCTAATACAAAAAAGAAGAAATTAAACAACAGAGAAGTGTAAAAATAAAGAAATTTTAAAACAAAATAAATTATGAATAAAAACATATAAATATATAAATAATATGTATATAAATAAACAAAGAAATGTAAGAATAGATAAATAAGTGATTAAAATGCAGAATTAAAGGAAATGCATACATAACTAAAAATAAACACAAATGATTAAATAAATACGCAAGTTAGGAAATGGGGGAAAAAGAAGAACAAATATGGCCATGAAAAAATGTGGAAATCTAGAATTAGCCTAAATAAAAGTTACTGTATGGAAATAATAGAAATTAAGTCATGACATTATTTCCTTTTTTATATTCTAAAGCTGTATTTATGTTTTATTTATCCATGTATTTAGTTATTACACTTATGCACAAATCATTATCAGACCTCCATACCTTATCCTACTCTACCCAGCCATGAATACATCTAACATGACATTACATAACAGTCATGTTTTGCCCCCAGCAGCACCTTCACAATCACTTCTCATGCAGATGTCCACAGTCACTTTCCCCCATTGGATCTTTATTCTCAATCTGACGAATGCAGGAAAATCACTGACTGGATGAATGTAATAAACAACAATGTGAAAACTAAAGTAACTCCTCAGAAAAATCAAAAGCAATCTTGATTTTCTCAGACGATAAACCTTTGAGGCTGTCTCTAATTTCCTTCCAAAACTGAGCCTTGAGGATCTGCAAGATTGACTGTAGTGACACACTCAAATCCTCTTAGGGAGACGAGACACTTCCTGCTTTATAATTTATTCACTGTGGTTTAGCTTTGTGAATATGTAACTTCCTTTGACACAGTGCACGATGGCTGGATGATGTCTCTCACTCAATGAATGTGTGATCCGTAGAGAACTACCAAATACTGGTTCATATGAGACACGCTGTGGCTTTAATTGCTTAAATTGGACACACAGCGACCTGATTTACCGTGAGGCTGAATCTGGGTCATGTTTGTGATATGGGTTTGTGATTCAACATGCTCACATTTGTCCACTCAACTACCCATGCATGCATTTTTTTCTCCCTTTTCCCACTTTCTTTCTCTCTCTTTAATCTGGTTCCCTCTGTCTTGCTGTCTTCTTAATTTCACTCTCTCTTTCTCTCTTTGTCTTCTTTTATCTGTTTCCTTCTTCCCACCCCAACTCTTTCCTTCTCGGTAATGATTTATTTTCACTCAGGGCAGCAGGAGCAGAAGGGCGCTGGGTTGCTTTAATAGTGGGACATGCGGATGCCTGGAGCATGTTTGGTAAAGGTCCAGCATAGATCTGGTGGCAGTTTGCGGCAGATTTGATTCAGCGCCATGGGTGTCCATGAAAAGTAGAGCAAATCTCAAGTTGAAGATGTTGTTCGATTTGAGTTCAGTGAATTCTTTGTTCAAATATGCACATATTGTACACTGTTATTGACCGTGCCGTAATTTCTTTAGTTAAATGAGCCTTTGTTCAACCACAAGTCAGTAAGTTTGAGGCCAACCTGGGTCTTTATCCTTCCAGGGCTGATGTGGGACATGTTGTCTCTGGCCCTTGTGGACCAGCTGGCCCTGGCACAGATAAACCCACTAAGTCCTGTAAACACTCCTTTTCCTGGGAGGATATGAAGCTCCGATACATTTATTTTTTCAGGCATCTGAGAAAACACAAGAGGCGGTTTCTGACATTCCGTCAGACGACAGGCATGAGCCTTCGTGCCCTGCTTTTCCTTCTGTGTCACCTAAAAACCAGGCTCTGCTGGTCGTGTGAATGCACATTTACTCTGTACAGATGACCCAGCGGTCCAGTAGCTGCCCCTTTTATGTAAGATTATACCCATGTTTCGTGCATAAAGTTGCTTGTGTTTCATGGCCTGTTAAGATGATGGAATAGATTTTCCACTTGGGGATGCCCCTGAAGGGTTTTTCAGTTCATACTGGCACACAAAAATGAAGACAAAGTGCCATATGTCAGCTGAGGAACAGGTAAATAATTTACAGTATGTCTGCCCATCTTGGATGGATTACATGGCCTAGCTTCAGTGTGGGTCGTTTGGCAAACAGGGCTTTCGATCACATACTATGTGCTGCATCTCCTCATTGTACAGACATTCCTGGGTTTGTTTGCTCCAAAGCTATTCAAAGCTCTATCCTTCATTCAAATAAGTAACTGACTTTTCCTCTTTTTGTATATGTTTTGATGTATGGAAAGTGTATGTGAAGGGAGCGGACCCTTAGTCAGCGTTTATCAGCGTTCCTCCCCTTTTATAGCCTGGGTTGGACTATCCAATCTGGAGCACGTTATGTAGCTCAGCAATGGCCCAGAGTTGCAGCAGATACAGCAGCAGCACTTGCGCGTAACTGGGGCAACATTTGAATTACATAACAGCTGTGTTGCTGGGTTGATTCTGTGCTTCTATTTATTTTTATCATTTGATGCCCGCCCGCGGATGAGACTCTCTTCGTCACGCTGGGACGTGCACGGTGAGCCCGACGGCCGTGGACGGTCTGTGAGCTGCTGCTGCTGCTAACTGCTGCCAGCCAGCTTTAAGTAGGTCACCACAGAAGCTCAGTCAGGGATAGACCCCAACACAGTAGAGCCTAGCACACTGGTGTGATTGATTACCATTTTTGAGGATTAAAGTGCTGAAAATAAGATTGTGTTTGATGACATATCAGGACTCTGTGTATTCTTTGGGGTGCTAGGTTTCACTTTAGGCTGTTATAAATGGTGAACAGCAACAGAACTCTGATCATCGTTATGAGAAAGAGAAATGAAGGAATCAGAAGATTTGTGATTATTTCATAAAGAGCTGATGGTGTGAGCATGTGAACACACTTATTTAAGCTGGGAAGTTAACAACTACCAAAGAGCCAAAGAGTTTGTGTGCACCATAAACTGTTTATAAAAAGATATGGATATTTCTAGCCGCTGTGATATCGCCCAGTGGTTTGTAAACTCCCACTCAGAAACCTTGAGTTTGGTCATTGAGGTTACCGCCACTTTCTTTTTTATTTGAACCACAAGTGATCTTATTTGGATGGGAGGATGGGGGTAATTGATCAGACAGTGACAGCCAGCTTAGGCCTCAGCCACACAGACCTGAAGACCAGTCTGTGACCGCCTGGTGGGTTGCTAGGGGAAAATGTGTAACTGACTTGCGAGAGGATGCTGGAGGTTGCTGGCTGTGCATGAAAATAGTTGCAAAGAGAAAACCCGATCGCCAATAGTTTGCATGGAAGACGCTGAATCGTCAAACACTCACCAAGTAGTTGGTGAGCGTTTGCAGAGCTGGGACATACCTGCAACCTGCGATGCAATGGAGAGAAGTGTTTACAGACAAGTCAGCATCTTCCATGCAGACTGCTAGCGACCAAAGTAATACCAAGGAGGTTTTTGGTGCTGCACCCTCTTTGCACAGTAGCAGTCAGCAACTCCTAGCCAACCAAGCAGGGAATACACATTTTTACCTAGCAGCTGGAGGTTGCTAGGGGGTCACCGACCGGTCTCCATAGCTGTGTGACTGAGGCCTTCGTTAGCAAAGTGCATCCAAAGTCTGTGTAGCATAGCAGCAGATATCTGCTAATTAGTGTTATGTCAATACAAACAAATCTGGAGCAAAGACCTCTTGTACAGGTTGTTAGTACAAGTAACTGCACGCCAATAATATTTTCCAAATAATTGCATTAATAATACTCCAAAATGAACCAACGTGGCAAGCAAGGTTAAAAGGTCCTGTTCAGTTAATTAAATTAGCTGAGGTGATGCTTAGCAGACAGCTAACAGCATACACATGACTCAAAATGCCATACTGCCATTAATGTATAACTTTAAGCCCTAATAAAATTTAAACTGTTGACTCATAAGCAAACTCACACCCTGTGCAGTTGCCATGAATGCAGAAATGACCTATAGAGAACAAAACTGTTTTTGTACCAGGCTGTAAACATAATTATTGCTGCTGTAAAGCTGGGCATTTTAATGTGGTAATCTCTGAGGATTGACTCACTTTTGAAACGAGGCTCAAGGGGCCATTTGAGGATTTGAATTTTTCCAGTCTTCAGCCAGAAGTTGCTGTTTAGTGTATACTGCTAATGTTGCATTGTATCTTCATTTTAAATAAAAAAAAAAAAATCATTTACATTGTGGGTCAGTTTAGGATTCATTTAGTAACTGTGGTGCCTCACAGATGTGTGCCTTCGACTGAGGTGTGTGAGCGTGGCTTGAAAAAGGATGCACTCAGAACAAAACTGCTGGGTTTCATCAATCAGTGCGTATCCATTCTTGATCCGGTTCCAGTCATTCCTTGGTGAAAGCGCCCCACCTTAATTGCTGTCATCACAGAAGTGCTTGTTGTTACTCAGCAGAGTACACAAACTGAATCTAAAGTGGGAATGTAGAGAAAAGATCTTGCATATTGCTTGGAGCTCTGCCCACTTTCACACCTATATGCACCTGGTCTCACTGTCAAATTGCGTGTTTGTTTTGCTTTTGGAAACAACACAGACCTCATATATCCAACCTGAGATGAAAGGCCCAAACTGGATGAACAGCACATGTGAAGGAAAGTGTAATCATTACCTTAAGGCACTGTGCACTGGTTTCAGCTGGTTAACCTGCATGGCCAGCCATCAGATTGCCCGCGACCTGTATGGGGAGTAAGGGAGTAGGGGATAAATTGTGTATAAAAGATGTGCCTTAAACCTGCATTATTTCTGATGGCGTGCAGGGGGAGAATGATTACACACAGTAGTAATCTATGAGAAAATGACTACTTTCCTCTCAATCTTTGACATTAAGTGGTGAGTTTGCTTTCAAGTCTTATTTATCACAATATGGTGTTAATTTAGTAAATTATGGTCCAATTTAAGGTTAAAATAGAAGACAAAAGATGATATGCTTTTACAGTGCATGGCAACACTGTATCCTCAGGTGCTCGGTCAATTTCAGGCCAAAACGCTCAGCTTTTACGAGACATGATTTTGACAGGTAGTGTCTAGTTTCTGAAAATGTGCTTATTTAGCATGTGGCTGCAACCCAACCCAGCCCTTAGCGGGACTCCAGCAAACCGGTGGATATTATAGCAGAGATTAACATGGATATCATGAGGGCCCTGACCCAGAGGGCGGGCCCGGATCATTAGATGCTCAACAGTGCCAAAAATGCACTTCAGTATCATTGTACTCTTTGCTTTGTTTCAGCGCACGCCTGCAGAAATTACTAAAAAGCCTTTCTCTCATTTACACCCAAACAAATACCCCTCATGTGCTTCTATCTAAGATGTGGTGTCTAATGCATTTCCTCAAACGGTGACGTAATACCCAAGGATGCCTAAATTGGTGAGAGCATGTCCCTGTTTTCTCTTCCACACCCTTTTCCCTGCCAGCAGTTATGATGTGCGCAGCAGTGCAATCATGCTCAGAGATAATTGATAACAAAAGGCCAAATTGAAAACACTCCGCGGGGGAGGGTTAATAATCAAGTGGTCCACATTACTGATTAAACGCTTGCTGCATAGTTGCGAGTTGTATTGAGTAAACAGCATGTGGTAGTGCTTTCCTGTTTATCTCCAAAGTATTTGGGTTTTAGCTAAATCCCCCTGGCTTTTGTCAAGCCGCCTCCTCGTATAAAGTCTTTTACGTGCTGATTTGCTGCCATGTTGTTGTATCAGGCTGTTTCATTGGCCCATTCCCCAATGGCAAAAATAAGACAATAAAATTGTCCCAAAGCAAACCCCAAAACAGACAAATTAGTTTGGTTTATGCTAAATTTAAGTGCAAATGAATTAGATGGCATGCCAGCGTGGAGTCCGCTAGGCAAGATTGGATTTCCTCCTTCTTCTCCCCCCTCATCCCATTACAGCTGGTTGTTACAATGCAGAATGGAGACATAAAACTAAGCAGGGGAGCAGGCCTTTTAGCTGGATGGGAAGAAATGCTCAGGCTAATCTGATTGGCTCCCACATCGTCAGGCAGACAAATGGAGAGGTTTGATATTATTACTGAGCAGCTCAAACTAATTGAGTGTAATTATACAGTAGAAATCCACCGACAATGCCGTCCCCAGCGTGGGCCTCGTTCTCACGCCATGTGTATTACAGGGTGCCAAGCTCATGGGACGAGTGCTCACTTAGTGCTCACTTAGTCTGTCAGCTTGATTCTTGAGTAACTGGTGTAAAGTGTGGTTCTGAAGCACAGGCTGATTGGACATTTTGGGTGGGAGCCAGTTACATAAAAAGATTTCTTCTTGGAGCAGAAAGCTCCTTTCTCTCAGAGTCTCACACACTTTATCATGAGTGCTTAAATGAAGTTTCTCAGCAGGGGTGTACCAGCCTCTGGCCGGGTCTCTGACAGCTTCCTCAGTTGGCAGGTGACATACCACACATACCTGGGCTCGCCGCGTGGGTAGCCACGGGGCCGCAGGGTGTGGGAACCCAGCAAACTCTGAGACACTGGTCGAGTTTGAGAGGCTGAAGTAGCGGCGTTTTTCTCCTCTTGTCTCATGGGAACGTCGCCACTCTCATGCGCCCGATGATGAGCGTTTGCAACCTTGCCGTTTCCCTAGACTCCAGTCGGAAATCCAGAGGTTTCCCCCATATTCCACCACACGCTGTGGATAAGACTAAACAGCCTCCATCCGCTTGTAAAATTGGTTTGATAATTATCGTCTTCTTTTCCAACCTCCAAGTTACAAGAATATTAATGTTAATACATAGCTTGTGTTTTTAATTGGGGCAATTACTTAATATTTTATGGCTGGTCATTAAGATTGGGATCTGTTTTTTTTTCATTAGAGATCTGTGTACAAAAAAAAATGCCCTTTCAAAACTGACAAATAATAAACATAGATACATTAAACATTTTGACAGTCAAGAAAAGTGTGACTGTATATAAAAAAGTAAAACATTTTCTTATAAATTACATTCTTAAAAGAGAGTCTGGTATCCTCATCTGGTGTCATTAGTATTTATAACAGTTTCAGTTTTATGACCGCAAAGGGTTTAAATGTGGACAGTAGACCTGAGCATACACTTAGCGGCCCGCACTTTGGAAGAGATTAGCCGTGATGTAGTCACCAGAGACCAGATTTATAGAGGACCTGTGGCTGTGATAGATAAAATAAAAACAGTGGCTGGAGACTGTCCACAACCAAAACTCTTGCAATAATGTACAAAGAACTTGAAATCTGGACTCGTCGTCAAAGCAACTTTGATGCATCAACACTAAAACGGCAGAAAGATGGAGTCAGTCTGTTGTCAGTTTGTGAGCTGCTGATTGGTCAAGCTGGCAATTACATGCAAACTGTGATAAATTGGATAAAATTGGAAAAATCTTTAAGGTAACATTCTGCAGACAAGTGATGCTAATGGGCGCAGATTGTCTCAGATTGATTGCAACATGCTGTCAGTTTGCCTGTGATTATAAATTAGATGGTGTCCAAGGGTGACTGAGGCCAGTGCGAGTCAAACCGTGATTGTTTGGAGGTTTTCTCCCACCAGGTGACCTGTGCAATCACCTTCTGATTGCCAAAAAATTGGTTGCTAAATACAAACAAATTTCAATGCAATCACTGGGCAACCACCAAGTTTACTTAGTCACAAGGAGTTTTGCATAGTATTTTAACTCTAATGTGACTGAGCCATAAGCGGGTGGACCGGGAGCTAAATCTGTCTGAACTTTAAGGCAAGAAGCTGTTCTCTGTTGCATCACCTATTGTAGTTTCTCAAATGATGTCAGAAAATGAGTTTATTGCTGTTAGCAGAGGTTCAAGCAGAGTTTAGAGATTTATTTCAGGTGAGCAGCAAAAGATAACCATGTTTTGTTTTGGGTGATATTGAACCAGGCGTTTCAATTGACCTGGTTATTCTCAACTCGGCACGAGAACCCCTCCGGTGCCTGCGTGCTGAAATCTGTCAGCCATGTCACAAGTTGCGTGCAGTTTGTCTGCTGAACATAGGTTCACACTACAATCAGTGTTATCTTCAAGGTTTATTGCTCAGCGCTCAATCAAAGAGACTTTAATAATCAGTCGGGAAATAAAAGGGGAAGCTTTCTGGGTTTGTTCCAGTTTGACTAAAGAGGCTTTTTACTTTGTGGTGACATTGCGTTTTATGCTCTGTGTGTCCTCTCTTGCTCAGGGACCACTGCCAGCTCTTATAATTGGATGTCCATTATCCATCATCCAATGAGACCATCCTTTGTGTCCTTTGAGTTGAGGGGCCAATTATGAACTCTCTTCTTCCAATCATGGGCGAGATCAAAGTTGATACCGGGGCTGAATGCTGTCAGAGTCACATGCGTTGTTCCCCAAACATGAGGGCTCTGCACCAATCTCTATTCACCCTGTGGTTTTCCCTCATTGGAGCCCAGTGGCAGAAAAACAGGGGCCTTTTGAGAGGCCTAAAGTCTGCTCAGACAAAGAGGGGACAGTCTCCTCTCTATCAGCCTGAGTTATCTGTCCACGCGATCAAACACGTTAAACCACTCATTGTGTCCACAGATTTACTCTGGCCTCAAGTGGAAGTTTATCAAGATAAGCGAGTCACACAGTTGAGGAGTAAATTATTGGTTGTTCAAAGAGATTGATGGTAAAAACACGATTTGTTTCAGTCTCACTATGAATAAGGCTTTGATTGTCCCACTTTCATGCCTCACGCCACACTAAAAAGTGTGACCAGATCAGATGTTTGCCGCTGTCCTGAAGGAGGTATGTATTTCCAGTTCTTGCAATATTGATTCTTGTTTTTGATTAAATTCATATTTTGTATTAAGTCCCACAAACTGTACTTAAATAACCAGTTTAAGCTGAAATCATATAACCCCAGTTTTCTTTGAAACAGGAATCCATTAAAATAAATGTTTTACATTTATACACTCACCAGCCACTTTGTTAGGTACACCTATTTAATGTTACGTTAATGCAAATATCTCATCAGCCAATCACATGGCAGCACCTGAAACAATTCAGCATATAGACATCGTCAAGATGACTTGCTGAAGTTCAAACTGGGCAGAACGAGTGAGCAGAGTGGGGATGTTGATCTTGTTTAAGAAACGGCTGATCTGCTAGGATTTTCCCACACAACCATCTTACAGAGAATGGTCTGAGGAAGAGAAAATATCCAGTTGGAGTGAAAATGCGTTGCTGTTGTCACCGGTCAGAGAATGGCCAGACTTTTTTGATCTAATGAAGTTAACAGTAACTCAAACAACCATTCGTTACAACGAAGGTATGCAGAAGAGCATCTCTGAATACACATGTGGAACCTTGAAGCAGATGGGCTACAGCAGCAGAAGACCACACTGGATGCCACTCCTACAGGCTAAGAACAGGAAGCTGGACAATACTGGACAATATATGATTGGAAAAATGCCGTCTGATCTCCTGCTATTATTAGAGTTGAATCCATTAGGAGTTGGTGTTCCACATTCTTCAATCAGAGAGCACCATTAAACACCACAAAAGACGGCACTAACCAGCCAAATCTGATACTTTCGTCGGTCTATATTTTTCAGCTCATCCCTGAGCTCCATTCGTCATGTGTCCCAATTTGGCTACTTCCTTAATTACACTTTCAGGAAGTCCTTTTGCTTACAAGTTTTTTGGTGGTCCTTCCTCTGCCACCATGTAACCAAAATGGGAAACCACTGAGGGTTCCTACTTGCATGTAGATTTACGTTTTTGTGAGAATACACTTTAGCTAGTGTAAATGTAAAAGTAGGCGACTTGAATGACAGCATTTTGTTTCATCTCACTGGGTTTTATTAAGCTTAGCTAAGAATTGGGGGAAAAAAAACAGGTAAAAGATTCTTGCCATCCAATAAGCCGAGTCATCATTTCCATTGCTCCATCAAGGAGGAAAACTCATATCACCAGGCAACCGGCAGCTAGTAACCTAAAGTGTAGTTCATATAAATTTGGCCTTTTTTAAATTATAATTTTTACTGTGGAGAAATATTATTAAGCGCAGTGAACTTGCAGAAGCTTTGACTACAGATTGCCATGCCATATCCGTCCTTTATGAACGTCTGACTTTTACGAGCCCACAAAATGAAAGCGGATTTATATTTTAAAAGACTGAAGTCATGTTTGAAGTCATTAAAGGAAAGCTGACTCTTGTTGGGTGCAGTCATTTCTGTCTATAAAGAGCAGTAAGCCGTTCCTCTGATACATTTATATGGCTTGCACTGCATCGACCGGATGGCTCGCCAAGTATCCTCTTTTCTTCCATGTTAAAATATATAATTTTGGGGTTGAAATAGAGGCAGAGAACCTCAAAACATGACCCAAACAGAGCAGACAGTAGGGCTTAACCCGAGGTGTTAACCCCATCCACCTGGCGTGGAAGATCCATCTTCAGGGATGTTGGTTTATCGTATGCAGATGAGGCACCATCTTTGGATCAAAGTGGTGCTGCAGGTTTGGATTTGAACAAGACAAAACTGACAGAGGGTGGCTAACAGGATTGGACGTGCAGATTAAGAGCCCACAGAGAGGAAACTGAGGAGGGGCTGCATCTGTCAGCAGAGAGGAAGCCCACCTCCTCACCTTGCAGCTGGGGCAGGACAGGCTCCTTCCATGGCCTCCTGGCAGACGGTGCGGGTGTGAGAGGCAGAAGGCGGTGCAGCAGCGCGGGGCGGTAAACTCGTCCTGCCCATTCTTCTGCACAGAGGCCGCCCTGTGATCACATCCTGCCCATCAGGCGCCGAGCCTAACCCTCAGCTGGGATCTGAGAAGGCTCTTTCACACGTGGTTTTCTAAGACTAGAGCTTTAAATGTGGGGATCTGGCGTCTTGGTGGGTTTGCTGATCAAGTTGCATGTCTATAAATTCTCTAGATGTTTTCTAAAGCCAAGGGCACACAGTTTCTGAATTGGGTCAGTTTTGGTTGTTGGAACTGATTGGAGGAGCTTGGATCGAGTTCCTTTAATAGGTTGTACATAAGACAGAGGTGAATCCCAGTAGTTAGACTCATACTTGAAGAATCTATTTGAGTATTTTCAATGTTTGTTTTTTTTTTTGTTTTAGCTTTGCCAGATGCCATCTGCACAATAAGTTCACAGTATTGGCCGCTTGGGGATAGAGATCCTCTTGAAGTGGTGTAAGTGGTATAAGCCGCATATTTATCAGTTAGGAGCCCATGGTTTACATCCCGTTAGGGGCTTTTACTTGCAGATTTATACTTGTGGTTTCACTTGCTGGTTAGATTCAGAGATAAGGGTTACGAAATACTCATAATGACGCATTAGCACCAGCCTAACCTGGTGTGCCACCTACCAATTCCTAGAGAAACCTTGCGTGTGGATGTGACACGCCTTGGTGTTGGCGAAACAGCTGTGGGCATATTTGTTTTTTTGAAACCAGATGTCACAAGTGAGTCACTGACTCACTTTCTGGAACTCGACACTCACACGATAGGGACGCGATCACAAACGGCCACACCCGAAAGCATACCCTGCTTTGTCCTCTCCTCTGTGAGAAATTACAATTTTTAAAGTGGGTGCCATGTTGTATTAAACAAGACTCGAGACGAGGGACTGAGACCATTGACTCATCAGACAAGTGTTGACGGAGGGCACACAGACTTCCATACAATCTCACTTCTTTGTGTAACCTGAGGAGTCGCCCTCTGCTGGCTGTTAGAAAGCAGGAAAGTTTAAAGCTTCACTCCTTATACTCAGAAGCTATGTTCATCTTTTGTACAAAGGTTATCGTTTGTTCGCTCCTGGATGAAATTATAATCCTCGTCTTTGATCATGGTCATTATGTAGCTGAAAAGCATTCATTAGGTTTTTGGTCCGAGCCAAAGAGTCGCTGCTTCATCCTTCTGTTGGGGCTGCAGTCAGCAGGGTTTTTTTTAAACTAGTGAATTTCTGCTTCTACTGTTAGTTCTTGGTAGTTTTATGTGTTCGCTGGTGGTCGGGAGAGGCCTCATAATGACCTCCGAATCACTTCACGTCCAGTCCAGGGACACAGTGATTGGAGCTTGTGTGGAAACGTGTAAATGAGTAAATACTCACAGAAACCACTTTAACTAACCCTTGATATACAGCTCCACATACATAAGCGCTCAAGGCTGCACGAGCTGTGGGCTAACTGATGAGGACTGACGCTTGTGTGCCCCGTGAACACGTGGATGTGTGCTTACAGTGCATTGTTTTTTTTTGCACGTATTCATGCCTGAGGACAACATGAGACGCATTACAGGGGGGAAACAGATGCCTTCCAGGGCATCTGTCACACCTATACTGGTCCGACTTGCAGGGTGAGTTCCTACCAGGTGTGCACAGGAACGAAGTTTCCTCTCACCTGGTGAGAAGGGTTAAGGGTGAAAGCCGAAAGGGTTGGGGGCTGGTTTGATTTGTCCTCACTGGATTCATACATGATTTGGAATTTCACTACCTTGTAATTTGCAAATAGTTTCTAACTTGATAAATGTTATAAATTATTTAGTAATTCCTACCTCGCTGCCGTCTTGCGGCCATTCCAAATACAATAATTGGCCTTCATTTATGATATTATACTTTTGCTATTTCACCATTAATTTCATTGCAGTGTTGACAAATGGACTGTCTCATTTGCTAAAGATGTATTACTAAAACATTCAGTCTTTCCCATCCAGATTAAATTTTCTGGCCATTCCAGACCAAAATCATTATATGGGCATTAGTGTCATGATGCCTTTTCACTGACAAATGAAGCATTCCTAAATTGCCAAAGGATGCATTATGAAAATCTCAGTCTTTATTATACAGACATGGTTCCTCATTTAAGTGATATAATGTTCATTATGTCTTCTGCATAGTTTGGTTGGCTGCCATTCTGTAATGATTTACGCTGGTTCAATGCACAGATGATTGGTGGCGCTAGCTTCAGTCAAATAGCTCATTTCTAGAACAACGCCAAAACCACAATTGGCTTTCACAATAGAATTCAAAGTACTTTTCTATTTAATAAAGGCTCCATTACCAAATGAAAACTGCTTTGATGGTAAGCTGTTACTCATCTGCAGGAATGCATTTGGGCAGGGCAATGATTTTGCACCTGCATCGCCTCCGTTTGCCTCACAAAATCTGGCCGGTGTGAAGCTTCTGTGTCAGTCGTCAGAAATTCCTCAGCGAGGTTTGCCCAGGTGCCTGATGACTGATGAGTTTGTAATCTTCATTTGCCACTGATCTCCCATCAATCATCGTGATAGCTACAGGTCAGCTTAATTCTCTGTGGGAAAAAGTGGAGCTTTTATAGGTCAACAGGACCTGGATTTGTATTCAAGGTTTGCTGCTATGCCAATTGTAAAACTGCACATTGGATGCATTTTTTTAATTTTTTTTTGGTGATTTATATGTTTACCAACTGTAACTACGTCATTTTTGGACATGTCAGTGGAAAACTCAGACTGGAGCTTTTAGATGACCGTTTATACCAAACAGTAACAGCCAGGGTTGAAAATTAAAGCCAACTCAGAAGTGCCAAAGACTGCAGTTTCTCCAGCTCCAAAGGTGACAGTCCCCATAGGCTCCAGTGTTAAAAAAAAACAAACTTTTAAGGCAGAAATAAACAAGTTTACACCCTGGTACAAGAACATTTTTGTTCTCTGTAGCTAATTTCCCCCTTTATGGCAATTGTACACGGAGTGAAGTCCAAGAAAAAATGAAAAACTTTTACTCCTCTCAGCTTCAAACAACTTTTTCTAACAGGGAAATTGGTGGAAAAAGGGAACTTAATGGTCAATATCGCAAGTTGACACCAGTCCAAAACTTGACTGTATTTTTCAGTGGATGATTGAAGTTTGGGAAGCATCTACTGAAGCATCTCCCCAACTAGATATGAACTCCATCAGTCAAGGAGACAAAAATAAAGTATGATTGGTGGATACTTTAGGAAGAAATGTAGAAATGCTCCCAGAACCCCTTCCACATTTTCCATTTCTGAATGCGAGAACTGCCATTATCTATTGTGTGGCCGACTGACCAGACCGCTGTGAGGGAATCAAAACCTTCGGTCTGACATTTCAAGTCCATACTCAGCGGGTCTGTCAGGAAACTGTTTGGCGGAGGTAGATGGGGCTGACTCAGCATCTTGAAAGCAGCCTAACCCAAAGGTCCGTTTAGTAGCTTTTGTGGAACTTTTGATCGTATCACATGATCTTTCTTGGCAGATTGAGGTTTACATTGTCACGTATCTCTTTTCCAAGGTCCAAAATACATTCTAGTCATTGTGCTTTTAAGCTTTTGACCACAGTGTATGGTCTTTATCAGGGCAATTGTAATAAAAATGTAGATATTCAAATTTCCAGCATGCTATTTTCTTTGTGAGGCTAGCGTTTACGGTGTTAGGTCATGTTTTATTAAATTTATTAAAGTTACTGATCAAAAGTTGCCTCTGACCAATGTCCTTATCATTTGATATTATGCTTAAATACAGTGGGTTACTGCTGTCTTCAAATTAATATGGATACAATGGCCAGTATTTCAGGACTTCCACCGTAGCCAACGGAAATCCAAGCCAAGACGTCCTGTTCCGGTTATTGTTTATGAATGCACATGAATTACAAAAAGCTAATAAAACAGTGGTCTGTGGTTTTGAGATTGCATGTCAGCTTCTGTGTGCTTTCTACTGCTCTCAATGCTGACGTTTTTACCTGCTTGCAGAGTACCACAAATCTCGCACCTCATTGAGTTGCAGTAGATAAAAACAAGAAGATTATGAAGACAGGATCTGCCCTCTGACCTTCAACCTACATGTCTTCAAAGTAAAATGTGTTTGGACTGGTGCAAAGTAGTTTCCTGCCAGGGCTCACCACCAGTCACCACCAGTCATAAGAACTGTGACAGGGAAACACTCATCGGGCCAAAGTCAGAGAGATGCTTCACTGGCTCCCGTAGCCTGATGTGCCTCAGTTCAGAAGCCACATCGTGACTGAGTGTGAGTTTTGGACTGAAGCTAGAGTTGCAGAAAAGGGCAAAACAGCCAACTCAGAGTCTGAATCAGACTCCACTGTGTGACACCAGTTAATGTTTTATGTCTTTACACGCATGCACGAATACCAGCCATTCGCTGCTTCGCACACAAACATGTAAAAATAAATACACACACTCTCTCTGCTGCGTAAAGACCACTGTAGGTCTTCGCCCGGTGATTTAATCTGGCTGGACTCGGTGGTTAAATATTGACAAGAGCCGATGTGGCCTCGCCGAGGAGAGAATTCAGACGAGGCACTTTGCTGCCAGGGCTGCACGGTTGCCTGCTGCATCATCATTCCAACACACACACACACGTGCGTGTGCACACACACGCCGCCGAACGCACACACACACACACACACACACACCCAGTGGCAGGCAGCAGCTGAGACTCAGCAAGGCAGCTAGGGCAGAAGTGTGGAACCAAGCGGAAGAAGAGGAAGGCAAGCAGACGAGAGAAAGCGAGCGCAGGATGAGCCAGTTCGTGGACCACGGCGTTGTGTCGCTCTGCGGGAGGATCCGAAACATCCCCGTGCTGGAGCTCCTGGCGGTGAGTGTCGGTCCGTACATTCCCCCTTCCATCCCTTCCAGCCCTCTGTCAGTCAAAGAAGGTATCTGGGGCAGGACGAAGGCTGTCTGGAGCTGGAAGTAGGTCTGACTGGGTGATAATCAGGCTAACATTCTGCCCTCCAGTCCGCCCAAATCCAAACCCACCTACATCGCTCGTGCCCCAGACAGGAGGCAGGAATTGCCCTGGGTTAGAAGCGCAGGAGGGGGGGAAGGTCGATGGAGGGAAAGCTAAAATCCATCAGGAAGTTAGGGAAGCAGTAGTTCAGATTTGGAGTATGCTGGTATATTTGCATGGTGTATTTGCATCTTCGATTAAGTGTATACACAGTGAGTACTAAATTTACTGTTATTGACTACTTGTAAATGTATGCAGATTTTTCAGGATTTGCAGCTTTTCTAACGATGCTCTGATGGAATTTCACCTTGATGACTAAATATGAAAATAATGGAAGAGGAATCAAGTGTTTTTGACTCTCTTCCCTCCGTTGTTGTGGGCGTCCAAGCCTCGCAAAGTGTGCGGGAACCTCAAAGTTCTCGGCAGTGTGCGGTGCATCTCGAGCGGAGCATCTTTACCACGTTCCATATGTAGGTCACTAGCTGACAGGCTGCGACTACCGCTAATTAGATGCGAGAATTGAGCTTGTTTCGGGTTTCTGATACATCTCCAGAAGGTCTGAGTCAGGGGACCTGCCGCCATCTGTGCATATTTACCCTGTGTGGTTGAGATGGATCGTGACATGTGACAGTTTATTAGTAGGTCGCGGCAATAGGAAGTGTGTGAGTTTGCATTTTGGGAGGAGAATCCAACATTTGAACTTCTTTTGGCAACAGAAGATCTAAAAATATACCTCCTTTGTTTGAGGGTGTTTTTCAGATGTGACAGAGCTTTGATGCTCGAGTCTTTCTGTTCCTTCGGTTGGGTTTATACTTTTTTGAAATACAGTAGAGGGCATATGGTGCTTATTGGATTGGCTAGTAAAAGGGGAACGCAGCAACAGATTTAAAAAAAAGAAAAAGAAAAAGAAAAAATGGATTACTTTGGAGAGGATTTTTCCGCTTCATCCATGCCTTTCTTTCATTCTCTGTCCTTCTGTAACTGTTTTTCTGGGTTAGTAAGCCAGAGGTGTTTTGTGGAAATCCAGGGGTTCCTAGCTTCTGCCACTGCACGGACACAATTATGCAGACAAATGTCTCCGCTGAGCTCCGAGACTCCATATATCCTTTATCTAATTACATTAACAGGAGCTGGATAGTGACTAATGGCTCATGGAGGGGAAGGAGGGGGAAGCAACACACGATGAGCTGGAGAGGGCCGCGATGCATGATTGCATTTTTCCATCCTATTTCACTCTCTCACTCTTCCTCATGCCCAGATCTCTCCCTGTGCGCCTTTTTTGAAACCCCCCACCCCCACCCACCCACCAACAATCCCAAACCTCCACTCATACACACACACACACACACACACAGTCCCAAAAGTCTTTTTTCCACCCTGAAAGACTTTTTTTGCAGGAATACATCCTCCTTTTTCTTTTTCTTATTGGCCGTAATGCACCGTGCTATGAATGTTTGCATTATGGCACTCAGTGTTTCACCGTCGCAGGTCCGTTACTGGCACTGCACTCAAGCTTAAATCAAAATAAAGCTTTGTCAGGGCCACGAGTGACTCTGGCCTGTTAACATTGCTTTTACTGTCAATTGAATGAAAGCATTAGGTGCTCTGAGGCCGAGAGCAAATGCTGACTTTTTGTGTTCTGTTTGCTTGCGAAGCACCTTAAAAGTCCAGAAGTGCTTTTTCTTTATCATCCTCAGCTGGCTAGGACTGTACTGCCAAAATAAAAGCTCGCCCGTGGGTGTAATGAAAATAAAAATATAACAAAGGACAAAGCTGCTTTCTGTACTCATTTTTCATCTCGTTTTGCATGTTTTCAACCATTACATAATCCCAGGTGTACCATAATAAGTGTACCGTTTCAGTTCCTTTACTTGTTTCCGTGTGTGTGTGTGTGTGTGTGTGTTATGCACGATGGAAAGACTTGCTGGAAGCAGCTATTATTTTAAAAAACTGTGGCTTGCAAATGTGTTACAATTAAGCTTCAGCTCCTGGGCTTTCAAATGAAATCAACAAACAAACAAGCAAGCAAACAAACAAACAAACAAACAAACAAAAACAAAACAAAAAAACAAGATGCTCAAATCCAGAATGTTAAACTTGAGTGAAAAATATATTTTTTTTTTGCCACACACGTTTTAGATCAAACAAAATGTAATATTAGACAAAGATAACCTGAGTAAATATAAAGTGCAGTTTTTAAATGATGATGAAAAAGATATCCAAACCTACCTGAGCCTGTAGCTGCCTCCTAAACCTGATACCTGGTTGTGCCACCCCTGGCAGCGAGAACTGCAGTCAAGTGTTTGTGATAACTGGCAATGAGTCTTTCACATTGTTTTGATTCAGCCACATTGGAGGGTTTTTGAACGGCCTGTTTAAGGTCAGGCCGAAGCATCTCAATCTGATTTAATTCCGGACTATGATTAGGCCAATCCAAAACAGAGGTGGGCTTGCTGGTGTGTTTTCGATCACTGTCCTGAGCTTCAGGGCACGAACTGATGGTCGAACACCCTCCTTCAGGATTTTCTGCTAGAGAGCAGAATTCAAGGTTCCATCCGTTACAGCGAGTCATCCTGAAGCAGCAAAGCAGCCCCAGACGGTCACACTCCCACCACCATGCTTGACTGCTGGTCTGATGTTCATTTTATGAAATGCTGTGTTAGTTAGTGCAGATGTAACCTGACTCAAACCTTTCAAAAAGACTCAACGTTTGTCCTGTGCAGAAAACCTTCATCCTTTTTCCCTCTGCTCCTTATTTTCCCCCTCACCCCCCCAACCAGTCGCAGCAGGTGGCTGCCCCCCCCCCCCCCCCCCCCCCC
>VUQK01017945.1:21837-33098 GCA_015106715.1 Bujurquina vittata
ATTTTGAGAGAGGGCGCTATTGAGCCAATAAACCTCCACATAAGTTGTGGTTATTATGGCAAGTGGAATCACATACAACATAAACACTGTTACACTTGGTAATCATTTGCTTTTACGTACAAAGTTTAGATAATTCATGCTTTTTCTCTACAAAAAAATAAATAAATATTTGCGCACAAGTTGGGTTTTTTATTAAAAACTGTTCACACACGTTCAGCATAGACCTTAGTCCCCAAACAGGATCCAGTGTACACTACATGGACTGAAGCACTGTTCCACCTACACATTATACCTACAGGAGCTGCTCGGCTATTGAAACCCATGCCATGAAGCTCCCGGCATGCAGTTTCTGTGCTGATGTTAATGCCAGAGCAGGTTTGGAGCACTGCAGTTACGGCTCAGTCACACCACAGTAAAAATAGGACAGCAACCTCTGTATGACTAGGAAAAATTGGTGCCTGCCAGTGATTGCATTGAATATTTTTGTATTTGGCGACCGACTGCAAATAATTTCAGAAACAACCTCAACCAAACCAAGCACTGAACAAGACTAAATAGTACTCGCATTTCACGCAAAGTGGCCATGCCGTAAACAATGTTAAGCCTTAACAGTGTTTAAACTACTGAGTTATGTAAAGCTTCAAGCCCCTCTAGCTGTCATGAAGGTGGAAATTACCCATAGAGATCAAAACCATTTTTGTATCAGGCTGTAAGCATGTTGTGCGGTGAAGTTATAACATGGATCCACATCGCAGACACCCTCAAGTGGCCATATGAGGAACTGCAGTCTTTAACCCTTGGCTTCATTCTTCAGCCCTGAAAATGCCACTTGTCTGCAACAAGCTTCTCCTGCTCTTTCCTGATTACCACTGCGACAAATCCAGTCACATCACCGTCTTTGCACATTTTTTATGCATTTACTGACACGACCGCACGAGGTCACCTACGCACAGCTCATATTATCCACGTTCTTACTGGTTATGTGTGTAGCATGTGAGCACTCATGTGCGGTCTGTCATTGCTTGCTCATCTGAAAGCAAATATACCGTACAAGGGTTTTGTGTGTGCTTCCATATGGTCATCTCGCATGTGTGTAGCTAGCTGTGTGTGTGTGTGCATCGGCGCTGGTGTTTGTGTCTTTGTCTGAGAGCCTGTGTGTTCGCTCTCAACTCCAGGTGCTCCAGCTGGTGCGTCCCTGCACAGTGGCCCGGCCCTGACCGACCGTGCTCTGGTCCCCCGCGTCCTTTCTTTTGATGACAGCCTCTTACAGACGGCTCTACAGCATTAAAGGGCCTGTCAGGCCCCAGCAGCACTGCTAGACAATACAATAGTGCGCCTGTATTTTGCCTATACACTGGGGAAAACGCCTGCAGCACAGTTGTCTTTCATTTTTTCCCTTTTATTTGTTTTGAACCGTCATTCATCTCTTCTGCTTTTCACTGTTCAGTTCTCTTCCTCTCTGCACTAAAGGTCTTTGCTCTCACACTGCGCACACACTGGGAGTTAATGTGTGTGTCCGTGTTTCATCATCTTCTCCATTGCACACAAAAGATCACCTGCTTGGTTGTGTGAGGCATCACAGGTCGGGAAAGTTAGCCTGCAGCCTCGTGTGGACGTCTGTAAGTTCTGCCTCAGGACGGGTTCATATTGTCTCTTAGAATGTGCTGTTTGTTTAGCAGAGGTGTGGTTGAATAACTTCTTACCGCAACCTGCGTGTAGCGCTTCTGGGCTTGAAAAAAACAGGAACATACAGTTTAATTAAAGAACTGAGCTGACCTGGACAGGCTTGAATAGAAGATTCGGAACAGTTAACAAAAAGAAATGGATGAGCGCTGCCGTCGTGGCTAAAGGCTTTGGTGTAGATACAGATTACGCCTTTCATACACTTGCAGCTTCAGTTTTAGATTCTTTTTTGCGTGTTTCTATGATATAGTAAAGAACAATCACTTTATAACTTTCAAAAGCTTCCATTGGCAAATAAATAACATTTATGCAGTATTTAGTGTTGGCCCAAATAACATCTGCAGTTGCATGCATGTTGCATGCTGAATATCAACTTCTGGGCCAAATCCTGATTGCTTGTGATCATTCCTGCTTTATCAGTGCTCCATATTTGTGGGCTTCTGCTTGTTTACCTGCTTTTTAAGTACTTACCGCAGATTCTCAATCAGATTAAGATGTGGGGGAGTTTCCTGGCCATGGATACAAAAGGTTAATTTGATCATCTCAGAGCCACTTGGCTGTCACTTTTGCCTTGTGTGCTGGAAAATGCACAGATTCTCAGGCAGAATCGTTAACAAGCAGTTGAACAGGTGTATGTAGCATTCCTGTGCTGCACGCGTGACAGTCTTGACGGAAGTTAGTATCAGTAAGTTAGTAACCCTTGATAAAAAGTAAAGTCTTTATGAAATACAAGTTTATGATGGGTAAGCCAGATAACCTTCACAAATTAATCCCTCTTTTACTATTTTTGAAGCATAAATGCAGCCACCAAAAGTAAAAGCCTAACATAAAGCTAAAAACAAGCTGCACCAAATGTGGTGTGAATGACAGCTTCTGCATTTGGCTGCTTGTTAACAAATACCTGCTCTGTGACATATAACACAACATTTACTTATGTATGTTTTTGTGCTGAGGGGGGGGGGGGGAAAAAAATATAAAGCTCGTGGTAACCACTGTTATCTAATCAAAACTCATTAAAAAAAAAAATTGAAGTGAAAATGGAAAGTCATAGCTGTCAGGAATATAATCACTAAGAGGAGAAAACTGGGAAGCCAGGTCTAGTTTAAAAGTTGCTTAGATGAACACGAGAGGCGATGTTGATGAAGGGATTCTTGAGTGCAGCTGACGTGCTGTAGGGGCGCGTTAGAGCAAAAAGGTTGCGTTGGAGTTTGAAGTGCAGGCTTTGCTCTGATAACGGGAGGTTTTCTGGTTTGTGCTGCTTGTTGCTGTAAAATGGTTTTAATTCTCCCTGACATATTTTACAGAAAACTGCCAGTGGTTATTTGCATTGTATAAGCCATTCCCTGAAATGTTTCTCCACAATATTCCGCGCTGGACCCCGCTCATATGCAAACAAAGCAACAGAGCGGAGGCAGCAAAAGCTGAGGGACCTGTCTGGCCTCAAACTGCTGCAGTGCGTCGCATTATTATAAGGTGTTGTTTGCAGGGAACCTGGTTTCCTCTGACGTGGCTAATGCGCACTGTCATAAGGGTTTGCGGCTGATGCTAGCCTTGTCTCCGCTCTGTGAAGAGTCACTGAAAATGAAGAGGGAGCTGAGTACAGTCCAGCTCACCACATTCGCCTGCTGGCTACACGTTCTCCAGTCAGGAGGCAATGACCTTCATGCCAGTTCTGCTATTGTTAGGTGCTGTCGGGGCCGATAGGTAGACCGTGTCAGTCTTTTCCTTGCCTGATAATGCAGGTCACAAACTTTTCTAATCACACTGCAGGGTGGAAAGCGAGTCTGCTTCATTTTTAAAGCAATCTACATTTCAGCGATTGCTTTCTCAGGGTTTTAAAGCACTCATCATGACACCACCGCTGCGACCACATTATCTCAAATGCCAAGCATCCAATCGAGGTGCAGGGTTGAGTTATTGCAGTGGTTAGAGCATCTTTGATTAGACACCGTTATAAAGAGTCAGTGGCTGCAGGATTATGCAGTTGCGCACTACCAAAAGTCTCCATCTTAAACCTTTTAGCTTCATCCTTCCAACAGGCTGAAATTTCACCTTTAAATACTGATTTCTTGAAACAAGGAAGACACTGATTCCAAAACTGAATCTCCGCCCTTTCATATCAGTCATCGATTTATGAGATGAAGCAATCTGAATGCTAGACTTCGTCATTAAAAGGCAGCCAGTGCCTACCAGGGAGCCGTGAGATTAATCAATATCATCTGCATGCAGCAACATTTGTCTGTGTGACTCATCCGGCTGCTGGAGCCATTGACATTATTGAGTCTCGCCTACTTTCTAAAGATATCGTATGATCTGTATACCTTTCATGAGTCCATAAGTCAACTTTATGGTGATGTGCTTGTGGTACTCAATGATTTTCCCTCCCTGTGGCCAGACATCAGAGCAGTGATTGGGGTTTTATGAGGCAGAGCGAGCCTCAGGTGAAAGAGATTGAATGAGGGATTCTTCGCTGAGGACCATTTGACCCTCAAGGCTGATTGTCTGCGGTTCCAGTGGACAGCGATTGCCATTGTGTGTGGTCTCATGGTCACTGAAGGGCTATTGTGGGAGCTAGCCAGACGGCTATCGCACGCCAACCCAACATCCATCTGGCTCAACAGCTGGAGGAGCCCATAGATTTCCATGCAGAAAATTATGCAGGACAAACAAGAGCCTATGATTATTTCATTACCTTCATTCTCTGGGATTATTATGAATTTGCTGAAAATGGCTCTTATGTGATAACAGCCCAACAAAACATCCTGTATTTATCCTTTGTTGGATGTTGCAATACAATCCTGCCTTCTTCAATTTATTTGCTTAGAAATGGGTTTTATTTTGGATGCATTCCCTGGTTGGATTTTCTCCCTTCCCCACCCCTCCCCTTTCATATGCCTGCCTAAGCTGAGACACTGAGGAGAAGGCAGTGAAAATCAAGTCGAACTGGCTGAATTAGTGCATTATTAAGCCTTTCTCTTCCGACCCACTTCCCCTAGTGCTTGCGTGGCTCGAGTCCAGCATGGACACCGGTAACCTGGAAAGCATTTGAATAGTCTCAGGATAGGTTTCACGGTAAATGGACCTCTTATGTGCTAAAATGCTGAAATGGGGTGATGCTGAAAGCTCCTAATTTTTCTCATTGGACTTAACTTTCATGCTGACTCAGTCTCTCCTTTCAGGCCTCATTGCACAAACAGCACAATCAGTCATCGGCACCAGATAATGCAACACAAGTAGGGAAAGTAACAATTTCCTCCTCATTAAACATGGTGAAAGGTCAGCGATAACTCAATACTGATTTTCTATCCTTAATTCGAACCTAAGCTCACTCGGTGCTGCCTGTTTAACAAAGAGATATACAATGTGTTTTTATTGAATGTTCTGACAGATTTAAGGAAACCCCAAACAAACACAGCATCGAGACTCAACAGTTGAACAGGGCGGAGATGGAGACAACTCCCCACTCATTGCCCTGTTGTGCCAATAAAGTCGCTAAAGTGTGTGCATCAAAGCATGTGAGTGGGTCCTGTGGTAAAAAGGTGCTCTGAGTGGTCAGTAAGGCTATAAAAACACTACAGGCCTCAGTCACACTGGCCTAGAGACTGGTCGGCAACCTCTGCCAACCACTAGGGGCTAGGGAAAATGTGTTTTCTTCACATGGTTGGTGAGTGATTGCTGGAAGTTGCTTGGTGAAATTGGAGGCAAAGAGGTATACTGCATGCTGATGCATGAAAAACACCCTTGTGATTTTTACATGGAAGACGTCTGCAAACACTCGCCAAGTGGAAGTGAATCTATTAAAAGTGCAGTGCAAACCAGAAACCCAAAGAGGTCACCTTCAAAGTAAAAGTTGTGTCTTTTGAAATGTATTGGTTTCAGAGGTAAGGCATGACTTTTACTTTGAAGGTAAACCGTCTCTGCTTCTGGTTTGCATTGCAGTTATTTGAGTTTCACTACCGATCTGCAACTAGTTGGAGAGCGTTTGCAGAAGTAGGTGTTTTCCTTGCAAACTATGGTTGACTGTGGCAATCTGATAGCAACTAGTGCAATGTTTTTGTTGCAGAAGCCTCATTGTAACCAATTTCACCTAGCAACAGGCACCAACCACTCGCTAACCATTTGGGGGAAACAGATTTTTTCCCCCACTGACTGGAGGTTGCAAAGAGGTCACTGACCAGTTTCTAGGGCTGTGTAAATGTTCTAGTCCAAATGAAGAAAATGTTCTCTTTTTTTTTCTTACAGGATGGCAATTTTACATGATTATTCTTTTAGTGTTCTAAAAGAGTTGCAGCACACATCAGAAACAAGGCTAAATTAGCAGGAAATTTTCACAAGTGCATAGGAAGCAACTAGATGTGGCAGTCCTGGGGATTTTGGAACTATGATATCATCATAGAAAAGTATTTTATTATATTACTATAGCTGAAACCCAAATATCATCACCGTTTCTGTTAAAACATTGTGAAGATGGATATAAACTTTGTCTTTAAACCCATTAAGTTACATTTTTGGGGCTACAGCTTCACAGAACTCCATTCATTCTGAACTAAATCACCAGCCCCTCTATACAACAGGAAGTTCTAAGAGTGGGAGTTCAATATTACATTGTTTATCCCACCATGGAGCGGTAGGATCTTGTCTACCCACCCCCCATAAATGGTACAGCCAATATGATCAGTCCAACTTCTGACCTACAAGTGGAACAATGCAGAGTGCTCCAGCATGTCCCGTATTATGCCATGGTAAACAGTTCATGCTGAAGGTAATGCTTTTAGGGGCAGAGGGCATCTGATGGGCGAGCTATTGTAAACCCTCAGAATGAAGCTGCTGCCTCACTTCAATCACCCTATTGGAGGGTTCTGGTTGAGAAATGGCTTCCAGAGGGTTCAGAGAATGCCGGAGCATTCGCTAAAAGGGGGGCTGCCCCAGATAAAGAGGGTTAGCTGAGTAAACAAATAATAATGATGGAACAGTGTTGTTATTGTAAGAGCAAATAGCTGGCCTAGGCAAAGGAAATTCAGGTCCTTGCTCTGCGACATTTTCCCACAGTAGCGGAACTATCACGTTCTGATCTGGAAATATCTCGGCGTGTCAGTGCTGTGAGGATATGAAATTAATTTCAGCGCAAATAAATAATATTTGATTTCTGGCTTCTGTTAGGGAAATCAGTACTGGACACTACTAATGAGAAACAGCACTGATGTCAGATTCCTCCCCAGCTCCCATCTGGATGAAATAAAACAAAAAATGGCTGCTAAAAATACGACTCCACTTGAGATGATAACAAAGATTTAGTGCCATTAACTGTGTAAATACAGTGTGTGGTTGGCCCCGGATTCATATTGAAATTCCTTCCAAACCTGGATGAGCTCTGACTGTAAAAAGCTCCCAGAGAAAAGGCTGAAATAATACCTTTCAAAAGTCGATGATGGTCGATTTAAATATTTTATGCTGCTGAATTACTGGACTCTCAGTCCTGTGTCAGATCACTTGACAGAGTGCGGTAAGCCGCTGCACTGAGAGGTCTTTGTTCACATTAACCCATGAAATGGATGCAGTAGCCTGTAGATAATGTCATTGGGCTAAAATCGCCGCACTGACATGGAAATTGAAATATAAGAACAAAAAAACTTCCCGTAAGCTTCGCGGAGCGCCTGCCTCACTGGGCCCCAGCTTCACTGAAACGATTTGCGAGCAGCGCTTACATGAAGATCGGAAACGGTGTCAGCGCCACGTTTTGCACATGGTGGTCACCCTCAAATTGCAGACACATTTGTAAGTCAATCAAAGTGTTAGATTGCAGGATCTGACAAGTTAAATGTGTCAGAATTTCATTTTCCATCTAAACAAAATAATATGCTTTGTTTCCTGTAGAGCAGGAATAATAGCATGTTTTCACAGTATTATTTTCCTTAAGGCACAATGCTCATACACTAATCCACTTAGTATGTATGTAAGTGATTATTTTCATGCAAGAAAGATGGTGACTGGGCTCTTTTAGTTATTTTTATGTTTATGCTTTATTGCAGTGTTTGCTTTCTGTCCCAAAACACCATTATCATCAAGCCTAGGTGCAGTGGGTAGGTATTACTTCCTGCTGCCATCACAAAAGGGGTACACTGTGGTCATAAATGGACATGGTCAGCAATAATACTCAGGTAGGCTGTGGTGTTTAAACTAAGGTCAGTTGGTACCGATCAGCCCAAAATCTGGCAAGAAAACATCCCCCATATCACCAGCACCAGCCTGAGCTGAAGATACAAGGCAGAATGGATCCTCACTTTCATGTTGTTTACACCAAATTCTGACTCTATCGTCTGAATACTGCATCATAAATCATATCTCATCATCCTTATTAATCTTCTATTGTCCAATTTTGGTGAGCCCACGTGAATTCTTAGCTGACAGTAGTGGCACCTGGTGTGGTCTTCTGCTGCTGTGCGTTCAGAGATGCTCTTCTGCATACCCTGGTTGTAACAAGTTGTTATATGAGTTGCTTTTGCCTTCAGCTTGAAGCAGTCTGGCCATTCTCCTCTGAAGGCATTTTCACCCAGAGAACTGCCGCTCACTGGATGTTTTCTCTTTATCAGACCATCCTCTGCAAACCCTAGAGCTGTTTTTTATGTGGGAAAATCCCAGTAGATCAGCAGTTTCTGAAACACTCAGGCCAGCACATGTGGCGCCACCAACCATGCCACGTTCAAAGTTACTAGTAATACAATAAGGAAACTATTGAGATGGAAGCAAAAACTGTTGAGACACATATCTCCCATCTGGCCAAATACAACCAAAACCATCTTTATGAAGTAGAAGTATTTTGTTTTCTTCAGAGACTCCCTGCCTTCAAAACAGAAAAAAATGAAATGAAATTAACCATCACTGTGGTTCTCTACTTTAACATGACTAAAATTTCCGAAGCCTTGATGAACACTCCCAACAAAGCCCGGCTGAACATGAATTATTCAACACTGCAAGTTCACGGAGGACAGTCTTATTTACAGCAATGCCTGAGGAGGTGGGGTTCACCTAGATTTACATGCCACAGTCTCGTATTGGTTATGCCCATTGGCTCTCTGTGCTGGTCACCTGTCTATTTAGGGAAATGTGTCCTCCTTCACTTCCCCCACGCAGTTTTTTTTTTTCTGGTTAGAACTCAGATTCAAACAGGCAACCTTTTGGCTTCAAGCCTGTTTTGTTAACCCCGAGGCTGCTGCTGCCACCCCCACAGTATGTCTGGAAAGATGCGCCGAGCATCTGGATCACCACAGAAATAATTCATGACCACTGTAATAATCATAGCACCGAGTCCTGCAGAACAGGTCAGAAGTCAGCATATCCTATCTCTTTTCACATTTCTCATTATTCTTATTCTTCTACTCCAGCTTCCCTCCCCCATTTAAAAAAAAGAAATCACCACCGTATCTGGATCCGCTCTCGGTCACTGTCAGGCCAGATAGGGAATGTGGATCTGATAAGTGTGAGTGGCACAGGTGGATTTGTGGATGACAGGAGCCTCCTCTTGTCACATTACCATTTCTCTGCTTATGGTTTCCTTGCATGCCTCCGGGGCAATCTCTGTTCCCCCGTCCCGAAGAGGAACGAAAATCAGAAGCTGACATTAATGCTTTCTCTAAGCAGGAATGCAATTCTTTGCCTCCGAGCTCGCCTCGACATCTGCCCGGCACCTGGGCTGGCCGACTCAGCGCACAGACAGGCCCCGTCAATAAATCAGCCTCTGGATTAAACAGAGGAGAAGCCGTGATAAAGCTGAGTCCTGAAGCTAATGTACGCGAGCTGTCAGGGAATCTGACAGAGTGTCTCAGGCAAGAAATATCCTGCAAAAACACACGCTTGGAAGGGATTTTGTTGTGTTTGCGGGTTTTGATTTGTTACCTGAGATGCTGTTCTCGCTTGTCCTCTCAGCTGAACTTTGGCACAGTAGATAATGTTTCCCAGTTTTTGATTTTTGGGTTTTTTTTTTCAAAACTTGCTTTGCATTTGTGTTCCAGCATCAGAGCTGTGTGCACGCACTGAAATGCATATTCTGTAGAAAGTACCACTGACAAACCAAAAGCAGTGGAGCTCAAAGAAAGCTTCCAAAGACTGTAAAGTAAGCACTTCTTGAGGACTCTTGCCCGATCTATAATCTGTCTAATTTCCCGTGAAGGAGCACAGTCACTGCTTCCCGATCGAGTCTCTCTGCTCTCAAACTCTTTGGCTACAGCGTGGCTCAGTTAGGTGTGGTGCCTGTCTGTCAAAGACTGCATAAACAGAAGCCCAGCATCCCCCTGTGAACCAACCAACATCTGTTTAGCATCAGCCCTCTGCTCTGATCTGCCCCTTCTGCTGTCACTTGCCAAAGGATTTCTCTCATTCTCTCTTGCTCTTTTTTTTTTTTGTCTCTTTTTCTCCAAAAGTGTTGTCACTTTTCCTCTGGCTCAGGACTGACTGATGTTTGGATTAAATCACTGACATAATCAACAGTGTTTTACATACGCTGTTTATATGTATGCCATAATTAATAGTAGCTGCTGTGATTTAACTCTGCAGTTCTGCTCTTGGGAAACTTCAGTCCAAGGGGATTATTATTATGTTTCTCCTGATTTTTTTTTTGTCTCGTGTTTACTGTTACAACGGTGGATGCTCATATTAAACATGGCTCAGTTTCAAACAATGATGTCAGTGTATATACAAGTAATCCCTGTGAGCCAAAAGCTCAGGCTTTAGACCGCTCTGAATACGCGGTTTCAGGCAGCTTTTGGCTCTGTATGATGTCAGTGTTAGCAGGTAACTTGATTTGACCATATTAGGGGTATCAGGAGCACAGAGGCTCCACCCACCGCCCGTTTAAACTGTCTACTCACGAGGGGCAGCCAATCACAAGAAGGCTGGCTTACAGTGAGGAGTGAGGGATCTGAAAAGCTTGTTTCAGACACAGACTATGGTCATAGACATGTCTATAACCAGAAAACAACCAGTTGGCAACTAGCTGAGACACGTCAGCAATTATTCGCAAACCTTGACCAATCTTTCTCAGAGTGCGTGCAGTCAGTGCATTATTGGGCAACAGGTTGCCTCCCACCAGGCGACACCTGCAGAAAAATGTAGTGCAATCACCAGGCAACCACTGAGAATTCCTAGTCGTAAGGAGGTTTTTTACTCTAGTGTGACTGAGCTGTTCAGGTTACTTTACTTGTACCTGTAGGTAGATTTGGTCTGCAGTGAGTGAGTCATCCATCCTCACGTGCACATTTTCAAAGCAAACAGGCAGCACAGAAACGTGCACGCGTAAAGGCACTTCAGTGCTGGCTTCACTTATTCAGACCATCTTTTATATACTGTCTATGACTGGATCTGAACCTTTTCGATCTGACTCAACATTAGAAATAAATCTGTTTGGATAAAGTCAAAGTAGTGTTGCCTCCTTATTTTAGCCGTCTCTGTTTTCTCTCTGGTTGTTGCCCTTCCACAGCGGCTGCTGAAGTTTTTATTACCCTTCTCTTTCTTTGTTCCCTTTGTCTCTCTCATCCTCTCTGATGCTTGCTTTCTCTCTTTTTCTCTCGTGCAGCCGCCACCCC